>CAUYQV010038747.1:0-31664 GCA_963574575.1 Galagoides demidoff | reverse complement strand
AAAATGGCCAGGCATTGTGGCGGGCGCCTGTGGTCCCAGTCACTTGGGAGGCAGAGGCAGGAGACTCGCTTGAGCCCAGGAGTTGGAGGTTGCTATGAGCTGTGATGCCATGGCACTCTACCCAGGGGCATAGCTTGAGGCTCCGTCTCAAAAAAAAAAAAAAGAAAAAAAGAAATACTCAGGCATTTAGTGGATGAAAGTCCTCCTCAGACACACTCCAATAGGTGCTATGACTCTCCTATATCTGCATTTCTATAGCCGGCCATTCATGTTTTAGTAACTCCTGTTTGCTTTAGATATACTTGTACAATATTAATATATTCAACCGTATTATATTCCAGGGTACTGAGTGGAGACTTTGGGTCAAAGTCTCCACAGATTGTTTAGTTTGCCCTTCAGTGTTCTAAAGAAATTGAAGACAGCATTTATAGGTTGGGGTACTTTAATAATTCTGGATTTTCAGCTTTTCTCAAAAAATAGGACAATCTGCCAATACCAGGCATTTATTTTCAATCAGCAGCAATCAGCTGCAATCACAGGCTGGCTGCCCCCTCTAGGCAGGTTGTGTGTTCGGCTGCTTACTGGAGTCTCTGCCCCTCTGGCCAAGTGTCATTTGCCATTAACTCGGGTGAGTTCTTTGTTTTTCCCCTGGATAGGAAAGTTGAAAGAAGAACAAAATATTTATTGTTTTCTCAGAGAAAGAGAAACAGAAAATTAGACAAAGAGGTGCCCACCTGTCAAGAACTATAGGGGAAGTGCATAGGAAGAGAAGACTATTATTTCCTGTTCAATATGCTTCTCTGGTCAGCTGCTTGGACGATCGGCATTAAGTTAGTGAATTCTGGGTTACAGTTATATCAGAATTGCCTGGGAGCAGTCAACCTCTTTTTAGTGACTTTCTTATGTATAGACTATATCTGTTAGGTGTTGACCTTGCAAATTAACTTGTAGAATGCAGTCTTATTTCCTTAATTCCCAAGTTCCTGGGAATCATTTCACCAGCACCAAAAGCTGATAAAATCTAAGAGTTGCAATTGCTACTTCATAACTATCTTGCATGCAAACTGAAATCAAGCTAATGCACCTGGTGTCTTTTCTGCCCTCCTCCTCCTCCCCCAAATAAGCTGTTATTGAATTTGGAAAAAGAAAAAAGTTGACAGAAATGTTTACACTGTAAACACTAAATATAATGTAGGTTAGTGTCTCAAGTGGTAGTTTATTCTCATAAACATTTGGTCAAACTACAGGCATATCTTGGCAATATTTGGTTTCAGACTGCTGCAATAGAGCAAATATTGAAATAATGTGAGTCACAGAAATTTTTGGGTTTCCCAGCACGTATAAAAGTTGTGTTTCCATTATACTGAAGTCGACTAAGTGTGCAATAGCCTTGTGAGGAAAAAACAATGTACATATCTTCATTTTAAAATATTTTATTGCTTAAAAAAAATGCTACTCATCCTCTGAGCCATCCTGAGTCATCATCTTTTTGTTGGTGGAGGATTTTGCATGGATGCTGATGGCTGCTGACTAATCAGGGTGGTGGCATCTGCAGCAATTTCTTAAAATAAGACAATTAAGTTTCCCACATTGATTGACTGTTCCTTTCACAAAACATTTCTGTGGTGCTGTTTGATATAGCGCTTCACCCACAGTAGAACTTTTAAAATTGGAGTCAGCTTTCTCAAACTCTGCTGCTGCTTCATGAAGCAAGTTTATGTAACATTCTAAAGCCTGTGCTGTCGTTTTGACAATATTCACAGCATCTTCCCCAGGAGTAGATTCCATTTCAAGAAACTACTTTCTCTGCTCATCCATAAGAAGCAATTCCTCATCCACTCAAGTTCTGTCATGAGATGGCAACAATTCAATCACATTTTCAGGCCCCACGTGTAATTCTAATTCCCTCACTATTTCTACCACATGTGCAGTTACTTTCTCCCCTGGTCTTAAACCCCTCAGAGTCATCCATGAGGATTAGAATCAACTTCTTCCAAAGCTCTGCTAATGTTCATATTTGGACTTCCTCTCACGAGGCATAAATGTTCTTTATTGCATCTAGAATGATAATCCTTTCCAGAAAAGCTTCAGTTCACTTTGCCTAGGTCCATCAGGGGAATCACTATCTCCAGCAGCTATAGCCTAATAAAATGTATTTATTAAATAATCAGACTTCAAAGTTGAAAGTATTCTTTGATGCACAGACAGAAGAATCATTGTTTAGCAGGAATTAAAACAACATGAATCTCCTTGCACCTCTCCATCAGAGCTCTTGGGTGACCAGGTACATTGTCAATTGAGTAGTAATATTTTGAAAGGAATCTTTTTTTCTGAGCAGCATATCAGTGGACTTAAAATATTTAGTAAACTATGCTACAAACATAGCCTGTCATCCAGGTTTGTTGATCCATTTCTAGAGCATAGACAGAATAGACTTAGTATCATTCTTAAGGGCCCCGTGATTTTTGGAATGATAAATGAGTATTGGCCTTAACTTCAAGTCACCAGCTGCATTAGCTCCCAACAAGAGAATCAGCCTGTTCTTTGAAGCCAAGCATTGGCTTTTCCTCTCTAGCTGTGTCCTACAATGGCATCTTCTTTGCATTTTGGGGTGGGGGCGCAGTTTGAGACAGAGTCGCACCCTAGGTAGAGTAAGTGTCATGGCATCATCATAGCTCACAACAACCTCAAACTCTTGGGCTCAAGCGATCCTCTTGCCTTGGCCTCCCGAATAGCTAGAACCTACAGACACCTGCAACTATACCCAGCTACCTTTTCTATTTTTAAATCTTTTTTTTTTTTTTTTGAGACAGAGTCTCACTATGTCATCCTGGGTAGTGTGCTGTGGTGTCACAACTTAAAGCAACCTCAAACTCTTGGGTTTAGACGATTCTCTTGCCTCAGCCTCCCAGGTAGCTGGAACTACAGGCTCCTGCCACAATGCCTGGCTGTTTTTTGCTGCAGCTGTCATTGTTGTTTAGCTGGCCCAGGCTGGGTTCGAACTCCCCAGCCTCCATGTATGTGGCTGGCACCGTGACCACTGGCTACAGGCACCAAGCCGTTTTCTATTTTTAGAAGAGATGAAGTCTCGTTCTTGCTCAGACTGGTCTCAAGCACCTGAACTCAAGCAAGCCACCCATGTTGGCCTCCCAGAGTGCTTGGATTATAGAGTCACCATGCTCAGCCACACATCTTCTTCTAATAGGTTTCTTCATGCACATTGAAAATCGGTATTCAGTGCGGCTACCTTTATCAATGACCCTGACTAGTGATCATTGATCTGGATGACTTGCTGCAGGTTCTACATCAGCAGTGGCTGCTTCTCTCTGCACTTACATGTTATGGAGATGTTTTCCATTCTTAAACTTCATGAACCGATCTCTACTACCTTCCAACTTTATTTTTCCCCTGCAGCTTCCTCACCTCTCTCAGCTTGCATAGAACTTGAAGATTTAGGGCCTTGATCTAAATAAGACTTTTGCTTAAGAGAATGTTGTGGTTGATTTGATCTTCTGTCCACATCAGTGCTTCTCAACTTTCCTAATGCCGTGATGTGTTTTCGTTGTTACAAAGGGGTTGCAACCCATAGGTTGAAAACCACCGGTCTAGATAGACTGTTCAAACTTTCTTCATATCAGCAACAAGGCTGTTTCCCTTCCTATTGTTCCTGTGTTCCCTGGAGTAGCACTTTTAATTTCCATCAAGAACATTTCCTTTGGCTTCACAACCTGGCTCGCTGTTTGGCCTAAGAGGTGGAACAGATAGGCTTTCAGATTTTGACATGCCTTCCTTACTAAGCTTAATCATTTCTAGCTTTTGGTTAAAAGTGATAGATGCGTGACTTTTCCTTTCACTTGAACACCTAGAAACCATTGTAGAGTTCTTAATGGACCTAATTTTAACATTGTTGTGTCCCAGGGAATAGGGAGGCCTGAGGAGAGGGAGCGAGACCCAGGTCAACGGAGCAGTCAGAACATGCACCTTTATGGATTAAGTTTGCCCTCTTATATGGGAACAGTTCATGGTGCTCCAAATAATTACAAGAGTATCATCAAAAACCACTGGTCACAGATCCCCATAATAGATACAATAAGGAAAAAGTTTAAATTATGACAAGCATTACCAAACTGTGACACAGAGGTGTGAAGGGAGCATATGCCATTGGTCAAATGGCTCTGGTCAGACTTACTCAATGAAAGGTTACCACAAACTTCAACTTGCAAAAAACACAGTCATCTGCGAGGCCCAGTGAAGTAAAGTGCAATAAAAGGAGGTATGCTTGTACATAAACACTGTTACAGCAAGTTGGGGCAAATCGTTCCTATTTTAAACTGCTGTCCAATGTACTGGCAACTGTTGCTTATCATAATGTTGCCCCTATTACCAGTGGACTTTATAATCCCGCAAGCTCAAATCCCTGCCCAATCCCACAGAATCATCAAGGAAACATGGTACAGAGCAAGATAGGTCTTCTCATCCAAGTATCTCCAACACAGAACATTGAGCCCAACTCAGAGCACTTAATAAATACTTTTGGATTGAATGAATTACTGAACAAGCACATGGTCAAGCATATTATCAATCTTCTCTTCAATTATAATGAAAGGATTCATGTGGTATTTATTTTTTGCTTTCTTTTTATTTCATGTGGTATTTATAATAGTGCTTCTGTCCCAAAATACTGATGCAAAAAGATGGAATCAAAAATTTTTTCATTAGTAATCCTATCACTAGGTCCCAGAATTACCTCATTTATTTAAAAGCACATCCAGAGAAGAGTTAATTTTCCTTTTTTGTGAATATATTTTAAAAAAAGCTATAAAGATTGTGCATGCAAATGCCTAGATACCATATTGGAGATGTTGTCAGAATACTGTTCATGTTAGCTTATATGCTTTATATCATCTTAGCGGTTAAAATTAGCAAGAAAAACTACTTCAAGACAATAATATAAATCATATTTATAAACATATAAGGCTGTTAATGGGGAGGAAATAGGTTCCCAAAATATGGTGATAATAGTTAAGGAAATGTGACCAAACTTACTCTAAACTTCAAATGTGATTTTTTTTAAAGTTTTATAAGCTTGATATCTTATGTTTAGACTCAATTAAAAGAGAACAAGAAAGGCCCAGAGGAGTGTGTTTGTGTGTGTGTGTCTAATATAATGAAGCTTTAATGGAATAATATTTGTTTTAGGGTTTAGTCATATAAATATATGAAAGCCATCTGTTTGCTCTCTTCAAAGAGCTATTTGAAATTTATAACAAAGGACAAAGTACATTTCAGCAGATAATAGAATATAGGTCAAGATCACACAATAGTCGATGGTATAACTGAACCAGGTTTCATAAGTTCCAAGTCCAGTAGTCTGTTCTTCAACTTACTACTATAATGGGTTTACTATTTGAGAATATAATATGCACAAAGTTCAGTATCTTATCTGTAAAGCTATATTTACCAATTTCAAGAAAGTAAGGAAATACAGTGGTTATAGAGGATAGAGGGACCAAGTTACCCATGGAGGATACTTAAGTTAGCACACCATTGTTTTTGATTGCAAATATAAATTCAAGTAAATTTCTGCTGGAAATATGAAAAAGTAACTGTTTTGCCCATGGTGTTCACTGTATTAACCATTTGACCACTCCAATAACAATCCTGTGTGCTCTAAAACTTTCCACACTGTACACAGTACTAAGTGTGTAGAGCATTCCAAATCTGCAAATCAGATGTAGACTATTTTATGCATAAGATATTAAGAAAGGTCACATTGGCCGAGGGTCTCTTCATGTTCACCTACAAGTCTACACAGTTTAACATGGAGGGCTTCGTCTTGGTGCTGGCAGCTTCATCCATTGGTGGCATTCGCTGGAGGACCCTCACCTAGATGCTACTGCAGAAGGCTGAACTTGGCCTCCAGAACAGAACCTCACTGACACCAAGTTCCACCTGAAGCCAATCATGTTCCTGGGGCTCTTCCCTCTCTTTGCTGTCTTTGAAGGTCTCTGTTTGTCCACATCTGAGAAAATCTTCCGTTTCCAGGACACAGGGCTGCTCCTGCGGGCTCTTGGAAGCCTCTTCCTTGACGGGATTCTTGCCTTTGGATTGGGCTTGTGTTCCCCCTGGTCTCCAGAACCTCCAGCCTCACTCTCTCCATTGCTGGTATTTTTGCAGGTTTTTTTTTTTTTTTTTTTGGCCAGGCAGGTCCAGGTTTGAACCCACCGCCTCCGGTGTATGGGGTCGGTGCCCTACTTCTTTGAGCCACAGGCCCTGCCCTCCATTGCTGGTATTTTTAAGGAAGTCCACACTTTGCTGTTGGCAGCTCATCTTCTGGGCGATCAGATCAGCCTCCTGAACTGGCCGGGCTTTGCCCTTAGCCTCTCTGGAATATCCCTGCAGGTTGCCCTCAAAGCTCTCCAATCCAGACCCTGAAGGGGGTGGGGTCCACCCTGACCTGGAGCTGCTGCCCTGGAGCAGCCAGCAGGAGGAAGATGAAAATGAGGATTACTCTGTGGCCCAAGGGCAGTGAGCAGCCAGGAGGAGCAGCTCAGAGTGCACCACTCCCCATGCCATCCTGTTACCAATTCTCACCAGTGGCTCAGGGCCCAGGTGGCTCCTGACAGCAGCTGGGGACAGCGGCCAGGGAGTCACCCAGGTTTGACCATGTGGTAAGACTAGGTCAGAGGCTATGTTTCCTTCCTGCCCTTTGGAGCTTGGCCAGTTGGGTGGTGAGCACCAGGCCAGCCCTGAGCTGGTTGGAGCTAGGCCGGAGCTATGCAGGAATCCCCACAGGAGGAGGGAGTGGCTGGTTCTCAGCTGTTCAACAGGCTCTGACAGCTAAGACTAGTTGCAGGGGCATAGTGACCTTCCAAGTGCTGGGTTGGTCTGCAGAGCAGCTGGGAAGGGGACCTGAAAAGGTCAGGGCCTTATTACCTATGGGCGGCTTTTCTCAGAGAGTGGATTTATTTATAGTTTTGAAATAAATGCTTCATGGTTCACTGGCAAAAAAAAAGAAAAAAGAAAGAAAGGTCACATTGGCCAATATAAGAATAGAAACACTGGTTTCTCATACATAAGATATTACATAGATTATAGGAAAACGTCCTCTGATCTGGAGATAGTTTAAAAAATTATATGAAGGAGACTTTCCGGATATCACTAAAGAGCCAGATTAGAAAAAAAATTAAAATCAAACTTAAATTACAAGACATTTGAAAACATTTATTGACATGAGAAAGGAAGCAGAAAAATGTCAACCAGAAAAGTGATAATTACGGAGTTTCACAGTTTGTTATTGTATTTCCAACAACACGTACAAGGATAAGTAAGGTTTTGAACAAGGAGGTGTATAGTATACCACTGGTATCCAGCATGGCAAAATATTTCACAAGCTATCACAGCCAGTATCTCTAAAAAACAAATAATTTCCTTTGGACCAGTTCTATGGTCAACCAACCTTCTGGTGTTAATTTGGTCTCCTTAGTAAATTTATCTACCAGGGAGAGAATGTATTGATAGGCAGATAGGAATGTCTGGTCTGTTGGCAGTTATAATTGTAAAGTAAATTAACAAATTATCTTTCAGGTATACCTTAGTATCCTACAAGTTTTATTAAGTTGGTTTATCTATCCAAAGTCTTTACCCCCTTCAACGAGTGTACTCAAATCATAAGCTGAAAGGGCAGGTCTTAGACCTTAGTTACCTCACTAGGAGACACAGCCTGGGAGCCCAACCTGGATAGCTTGTTAGAGTCTAATCAAAATCATTATAATTACCAGCCCCCGGGAAACCAATGGATCCTAGAACTCATGGTTACCACTTACTCTATGCATTCCTTAATGACTCAGCAAAGGTCATCAACGTCTCCTACAAAGCTTTTAAATCAGAGGTAGTTTCCTCCCATGAGCGCCCCCACCATACCATTCTGTCCATAGTGTAACTTTCACCTCTAAGAGTAATTTTCATGGGAGGAATATTGGAAGTTTATAAAGAAGATACACAGATGAGCATCTCAAGAAATTATTAAAAAGCAAAAAAGTAGAGAAGAAAAGGACAGCGGGAGGAAGGGTAGAAGGAAGAGAAGAGAGGGAATATGATTTTGAGTTTGAATTCCACCTTTACTAGCTATATGAACTTGGGCAAGTTGCTTCATATCTCAGTGTTTTAGTATCCCTCATCTCAAAAATGAGAATAACAAGATCTATTTCTTACCCTGTTAAGATTATAGTTAATATGTAAAAGTACTTAGGAGAGTGTCTGGCACATTGTGAATAGTTTTGCAATGTATTTCTAACCAATTTTTATAATTGACTGTACTTTTGCATTTTGCTACTGAAACTGAAAATCCTAAAACCAATTTTTTTAAATGCATAAAATAAGGCATAATACCTATCGATTGTGATGACATTTATTTCCAAAAATAAAAAAATAACAAATGAGGTGGCACTTGTTAAATTTTAATGTGCATTAAGAATCAACTGAACTCATCTCTTTAAAATGCAGATTCTGATTCCACTGGCCTAAGGCAAGACTTGAAATTCTGCATTTTTAGCAAGTTCCCAGGTGAAGCTGATTGCTGTTTGTCTGTACACCACACTTTGAGTACTCAGGTTACATACAGGTTTGAGTCAAAGCAAAAACCAAATAGCTAGAAGGAAGAAAGTAGGTGTTATTTGTAAAATAAAGATAACACCTCATAGGATTAATGTGAGAATAAAATAAATTTTTTTAAATGTTAAGAGAATGGCCATCAGCAGGAACACTCCATAATCAGTAGGCATCATAGGTACGGTAGGATTAGACAATAAATATGTTACTCAGATATACCTGCGTGTATATATATTTATATATGTATACATTTGCTTGAATCGTTAATGTTTTAAATCGCACTTAAATCCTGCCAATACTTTTGTTAAACACATAATAACTGTCTAATTTATTGGCTTTGTTTTTTTTTTAAGAGACAGAATCTTGCTCTGTTGCCCAGGTGGGAGTACAGCAGCGCACTCATATTCACTGTAACCTCCCATCTCCTGGGCTCTACTGATACTCTTATCTCAGCCTCCCGAGTAGGTGGGACTGCAAGCCTGTGCCACAAAACTTGGCTCTCTTTTTCGTTTGTTTAATTTTTTTGTAGAGACAGGGCTTCACTGTGTTGCCCAGGCTGATTTTTGACTCTTGGCCTCAATGGATCCTCCAGCCTCAATCTTCCAAAGTGCTGGGATTTCAGGCATGAGCCACTGTGCCCAGCTATTTATTTATTGTTTAGAACATAGAAGGAGGTGGCGCCTGTAGCTCAGAGGGTAGAGCCCTGGCCATATATACCCAAGTTGGCAGGTTCAAACTTGGCCTGGGCCAGCTAAATAATGACAACTGCAACAAAAAAATAGCCAGGTGTTGTGGCGGGCACCTGCAGTCCCAGCTACTTGGGAAGCTGAGGCAAGAGAATCGCTTAAGCCCAAAAGTTTGAGGTTGCTGTGAGCTGTGACACCACAGCTCTACCCAGGGCAACAGCTTGTGACTCTGTCTCAAAAAAAAAAAAAAAAAAAATACAAAAGCAATATGTTATGATAGGGGATAGTTAAATCATCGCAAAAATCTAGACAGGTAAAAGGGAAAGTTCCCAAATCCAATCTTCCACTCCTAAGCCCTTGTAACTACTAAGCCTTCAAATAAGAGTTTGATACTTTAAAAAATATTTTCTAGGGCGGCACCTGTGGCTCAGTGAGTAGAGTACTGGTCCCATATACCAAGGGTGGCGGGTTCAAACCTGGCCCCGGCCAAACTGCAACCAAAAAATAGCCAGGTGTTGTGGCGGGTGCCTGTAGTCCCAGCTACTTAGGAGGCTGAAGCAAGAGAATCACCTAAGCCCAGGAGTTGGAGGTTGCTGTGAGCTGTGTGACACCACAGCACTCTACCAAGGGCAATAAAGTGAGACTCTGTCTTTACCAAAAAAAAAAAAAAAAATTCTAATTTTGTATATACACATATAAAATCTTTCTTCAGGAAATGGGCTCATGCTCCACCACTATAATACAACTTTCATTTTCCTCAAAAATATATCACAGACATCCTTTCATGTTAATTCATCTCATCCTTTTCATTGATTGCACAGCATTCCAACATACATAACTAATTTACTCATTCTGTAGCGCTGTGCTTTTAGACTGTCCCTAATTATTTGCTGTTACAAATAATATTATGATGGTCTTTCTTCTGAGATCAGATGAGATTGGCCATGTTCAGGGTGATAGTGCTATAGACACTTTTTTTTTTTTTGAGCCAAGGTCTCACTCCATTGCCCATGCTACAGAGCAGTGGTGGGATCATTGCTCACCGCGGGCTCAAAGTCTTAGCCTTGGGTGATCTCAACCTCCCAAGTAGCGTGACCCACACCTGAGGCCTTTTCCTACATAAAACTTTTATTCAACCTCTTTTCATACTGACACCCCACATCAACTTTCATGAACCATGTAACCATCATCAAACATTATTGGAAATTGACTGAATTATTGGAAATATTCTGAACTATTGAAGGTTGGTTCTTCCTTTATGTAATCTCCTTTTATAAAGCTGATTTCGTACTATAGAGAAAAAATTTCATTTAAGTCTCTGCTTAAAAAAAAAATCATCTTCTTAATGGGATCTTCCCTGACCAGCTCCCCCATCCTTTTGCCCTGTTTTATCTTTTATAATTCTTACTACCATTTGAAAAGCTACATTATACATTTGTTTATTATTAGTCTCAAGGGAAAGGGGCTTTATCTTGTTATACTATACCTCCAGCATCTAGAACAACTCCGATACAGGTTGATTTACATCACTGAATAGTTTGCACAAAGTTACTATAATTAAGTCAAAAACAGAAAATACACAGTATACTAGAAGTGGTGACTCTTTTACCATGTCAGTCACTGGGCGCAGGCCAGAAAAGAATGTGTTATAAAGAATAAATTGAATGACATGTACGTTTAATGGATATAATCATTCACACCACTTTTTTCTCTTTTTGAGATGGGCTCTGGCTCTGTTGCCTTATCTAAAGTGAGGGCATCATAACTTACTGCAATTTCAAACTCCTGGGTCAAGCTAACCTCGTGCCTCAGCCTCTTGCCTAGCTGAGATTACAGGAAAAAATGAAATCTTGCCATCAAAATCAAACTATCCAGTTTTCTCATTTTAGGCATTTAGACATGAGAGGTTAAATCTTTCTGCATTCCAGTGTACAGCTATTATTGTCTTCTAGCAGAGGTATTTATCAGGTTCTTAGTGATCACTGGAGAAAGGAATTTCAGGATGCAGCATGTAACCAGAGGAAGTAAAGCAAAAATGAAAGGGGCAGCACCTATGGCTTAGTGAGTAGGGTGCCAGCCCCATATACTGAGGGTGGCAGGTTCGAACCCAGCCCCAGCCAAAATGCAATAAAAAAAAAACAGCTGGGTGTTGAGGTGGGCACCTGGAGTCCCAGCTACTCAGGAAGCTGAGGCAAGAGAATAGGCTAAGCCCAAGAGCTGGAGGTTGCTGTGAGCTGTGTGATGCCACAGCACTCTACTGAGGGCAACAAAGTAAGATTCTGTCTCTTAAAAAAAAAAAAAAAGCAAAAGTGAAAGGACATTGTCTCAAAAGAGAGAGGGATCCAGCAGGCTCCCAAAGAGCAGTTGGCCTAAAAGGAAGGGATCTGGGGTTTTATGAGGTCTCACTAATTGAGAGGAATGAATATTCAAGGCTAAGAGGTTGGGTTTTACTAAGAATTTTGATAATAATTACTAGAATTGGGATCCCTCCCATTTTTATACTTTAGTTATTTCAGAACTGTCACGGCCATTTTAAGGTGGACAGAAATTTTTAAGCCATAATTCAAATAGTATTGTAATTAGCCAAAGTTCACATAAGGTGACCTAGAGAGCTGACAAGCCAGCTGAGCAGTTGAAGCAGGTTATTGTCTGTGATTATCAACCCCACTTAATTAGACTTGAAGACTTGCACCCACTCTGCAAGTCCTTGCATCTGGTCTCAGCCCTGTCTCCTAATCTCCTACTCTATTCATAATAGCTGGGTGTCAACAGTTGCAGATCCCTCACTCCTGCAACACAGGACTTGTGCAGCAGATTCTAACCTCAACAGTTCCCTGGTGGATTCCATTAGTTGCAGAGGTAGCAGTTCTCCTGGCGGCCCCCACTGGGGGCTTGCTGGGAGTCATTTCTGAAGTCTCCCACTTGAGCCCAGTTCTCCAAACTTTCTAATGACTTTGTAAGAGATCAAGTAGTTTCAAAATTCCTAATATTAATCCCCATTCCTCTTCAAATAGCTAATTTGTTACAAAGTAAATCAACCCTCATAGAAAATGAAAAATTGCACATCAAGTTTAAAAATAACAAACTACATAAAGCTATTTCAGAGTATAGGAAGGGCATGAAAGATTTACACAAAAACATGTGTATACAAAGGAAAAAAGGATTGCTTAATACATTGAAATGTTAATGTAGTCATTCATTGGTAGAAGTATAGGTAATTTAAATTTTATTATTGCTTATCTGCTTTCTCTGAACCTATCGTTAGACAAATATTTAAAAATTATTTTTTTCTCCAAAACAAAAGAAACAACATCCACTTATAGAGGGGAAAAAAAAATACACACACACACACACACACATAAAAAATATGTCTTAAGAAGAAGGGGAGAGGGAGAATGGGTGGAGGGAGAGTAATTGGTGGGACCACACCTACAGTGCACCCTATAAGGGTACATGGGAAATTTACTAGGTATAGAATCTAAATGTCTAAACACAATACCTAAGAAAATGCCGTGAAGGCTATGTTAACCAGTTGGATGAAAAAGTTTCAAATTGTATATAAAAAAGTTTCAAATTGTAGCTACATTGGCTCAATAGCTAAGGCACCACCCACGTGCACCCAAGGTGGCAGGTTCAAATGCAGCCCCGGCCCACCAAACAATGACGGCTGCAACCAAAAAATATAGCCAATATAGCCGGGCATTGTGGTGGGTGCCTGTGGTCCCAGCTACTCGGGAGGCTGAGGCAGGAGACTCACTTGAGCCCAGGGGTTGGAGGTTGCTATGAGCTGTGATGCCACAGCACTCTACCCAGGGGGACAGCTTGAGTCTCCTGTCTCAAAAAAAAAAAAAAACAAAAAAAACCCCAGCACATTGTACCCCATGTTTGCATTAATGTACACAGCTATGATTTAATTAAAAGAATATATATCTTGAAATGTTATAGGCAACTGGGAGGATTACCTAAGGTATCAATCTGCATAACAACCTACACAAGCATGTATCTTAGTCCTAAATAGGGGAGTAAGTTCCCATGGTCATGATCCCAAAACAAATATTTGTTTTTTCTAGTGGCACAGTCAAGCTGACTGCTCTGTTAGAAAAAAGGCAGCTATCTTGGGAACTAAACATATGAGGTGAGACCAGCCAGTGCCACAGCTGTCGGCAAGCTTTCTTTGTTTACAATAATAAAAGTACATCCCTTAGACTTGGCTAACCATTTTAAAAGGAATAAAATAGACAGGAGGTACGTTCACCTACCCAATCACTAAATGAGATTTTAGAAAAGAAAGGGCAAACGTGAAATGAGCCAGAGCCTTTCTTTAAAATACTCCTTAAAAAAAAAAAATTCCTTATATATCAATCCTATTGATATATAAGGCTATTAAGAAAAAAAACTTTCCACATAATGAACATGTATCTATTTCTGGGCTCTCCTTAGTCCTTTATTTTCCCTACCCACTAGCTTCAGGACAGTTTCAAACTAAGCAATATACAGGACACAGACAAACACATATCGCACTTTTTTTTATTCGAGGGCAAAGTAATCATGAAGAATCACAATACATTTGCAACCGCCAAAGAAGATGTAGATAAAATAAACCCTTCTTGAGCTATGGAAATCCCTATCAAGGAATTTTATTAGAATTAGATTAATAAGAAAAAAAGTCCTTAACATAGCTGTTTTATGGAGGTATTTTAAAAATGTCATTTGATACTAGGTACTTTTATGTCTCTCAGTGACAAGTTTTTAATTTTAATGGGCTCTAATTTTGGATCTTTTCTGGTTATTGCTTTCTGTGACCTAAGAAACCTTTGCCTAACCCCTCAAGTCACAAAGATACTCACCTTTGTTTTCTGCTAAAAAGTTTTATACTTTAGCTTTTACATTTAGACCTATGATCCATCTCAAATTTATTTTTATGAAGTAAGGGGTCATGGGTCATTGTTCATTTCTTCCCATATGGACATTCAGCTATTCTGTTCTGGTTCCACTTGCTGCATAGACTTCCCTTGTCTATTGGATTGCTTTGCCACCTTTGTCAGAAGCCAAGAGATAATACACTTAAATGTGGCTCTGTTTTTAGCCTTTCTCTTCTATTCCATTCATTTATTTGTTGATCTTTATGCTAGTATTACAATTCATTCCCTAGTAGATACTTACTACAATAATCCTTGTATTGCTTTACAAAATTTAAGCCTCAATAAAACAGGATATATGAATTAGGCTTAGCTGAAATAAATGAATGGAATCAAGATGAGCCTTCCTTAGGAAACCATTTTTAAAAATTGTTATCATGGCTTTGAAAACAGTACATAATTACTACTGAATCATGAGCAAAATATGTTTGCCCATAAGTAACTGAAAAACCACATATTTTTCTTCATTACTTCCAAAGGAAATTATGTATGGGAAATGTTTCATTGATTTTCCTACATAATTTCTTATGAAATTTTGTTCCATTAGTTCTATGCATTTAATAATACCACATTTGCTAAGCTTAAGATAATACTTTAAAAATTCATATATTGAAGCTGAAAGGTGGGCACACACTTCCCCCCAAAATAAATTGTTAAATTTTATAATAAATAAAAAAAAAGTTAAAGTCATGTGTCAACTTCAGAAGTTGATTGGTAAAGAAAAAAGTAATTTCCTTTATAAAAAGAAGTTGTATAAAATTTCCTTCAAAGTTTAACTTGGAAAAGAAGATTAAGAGCAAGAATATAGTATTTTATAAAATAAAAACCAAAGCAACTCCCAAAAGCAATTTTTAAAAAAAATCCATGGTGAGAAAATTATACATGGCTCATAAAAACAGTTGGTTGTACTAATTTTGTTCAAATTAGCATAAGATACTACAGTCTCAGTGTTTTATATTTAAAGCAGATAGTCTAAACTATCAAACCTTCATTTTTTACAAGTTAAAATTTGTTTGAAAAAATATGGCCAAATGAAGAATAACACCAACACAATTTAAGGTTTATAATTTCTTCTTCACCTGAAAGTTTGCTCTAAAGCATAATACACAGACCTTCCTAAAATAATTCTATAGTGCAATAAATGTACAAAGTTTGCCAAAATGAAATCAGGATGTGTATTACCTTTTCTATCAACAGCAGTGAAAAATCATTAGAAATTTTATTTTTGTCCATTTCACAGGATCTGCATTAAAATCATGCTTTCACAAATAATTGGTGTAAAATTCACTGTTACAATACTCAAAAAACACTTAAATATCAAAGATTAAAACACTGATAATTTTCCATTAATGATGAGAGGAAACAGAAGATTCAGTTTAATCAGATTTGACATAAATTCCATTTAACTGGGCTAAAAGATCAAAAGATTAATTAGAACAATTGCCAGTAGAGAATATCATTTCTGCATTTTCTAGGTTCATCATGGTAGCTATAAATCCAGAAAACTAGCAGTTCTTAGATCCAATGTCAAATAATGGAATTTGGGCAAGCACTCTTAATGTCTTTTTTATTTAATATGCACTACATGCACATGATGCAGGTAGGGAGAAAGTTTATGAATCCATGCATTAAAGACAAGACAGACCGGTACTACTGACAAACGTGCACTGAGCCAATTAGGATGTTGCTCAAAGTTCTTTATACTTAATGGTTTCCATGAAATTAAGTGCAGAAGCAGAAATGTGTATACATCCCAAAAGATCATCTTCACTTAGTTTCCTGAGCTTTCTTTGCATTCTGTTTTTCTTTTGCCTAAAAATTAAAGATAGTATGTTATAAAATCTTAAAAGTCTGTTTTAGATAATATTAAAATAAAATGAGCCTAAGAGGGCATTCTCAACCTAAAAGACTTGAAATTCACTGTTTCTATGATTTATACAGCATTATGTTTTATAGCCTGAGACTTGCAATAAACTATTCCTGGACAATTACACAGCTAATCTTTGCCCTAAATAAGAAAGGGTCATATTTGGCTTAAAGTTCTTTCTTATATGAAACTGAAATGTACTATTAAGTATTACAATGTACTAACTTAAAAATATATAATTACCCATTTCATAAAGTCAAAATTATTAAGAGTATCCCAAAGTAATATACATATGTATCTGCTCAGTTCTCATTCAAACGAATATAAACCTATATTAGGATTTTTGCCTCTTTATATAAGTAATTTTAACATTAAGGGAGTTTAACATGTCATCAAAGAATTCTGTACCTGTGGAGTCAGTAAACTTTTCTTATATGATCTAAAAAATGTTTTCACACATTATTTCAATTGATTCTCATAACAATTATATAGCTTGAACTCTCGTAACAATTCTATAGCTAGAATTCCTATGGAATTCTATTTTATTCTTTAGCAGATGAAGAAGCCAGAGCTCATAGACGTTATCAAACTCGACCAAAGTCACATAGCTACGTAGCTGGGCATGGTGGCTCACGGCCTGTAATCCCAGCACTTTGGGAGGTCAAGGTGGGTGGATGGCCTGAGCTCACAGGTTGGAGACCAGCCTGAATGAAAGCAAGACCTCATCTCTAAAAATAGCCAGGCATTGTGGCGAGCGTCTGTAGACTCAGTTCCCAGCTACAGAGGCAAGAGAATTGCTTAAGCCTAAGGGTTTGAGGTTGCTATGAGCTATGACACCACTCCACTCTACCAAGGGCAACAAAGTGAGACTCTGTCTCAAACAAACAAACAAACAAACAGACAGACAAACAAAAAAAGAAGTCACATAGCTAGTATACAAGTAAAACCACAATAAAGGTCAAAGACATCTTCTAGCAATGCTTTTCGGGGTATATATCAATAACCTGGGTACCCTGTTAAAATGCAGACTGATTCACTAAAATGCCTGAGGTTCTGTGTATGTAGCAAACACTCAGGTGATGCCAATTCTGCTGGTCTTCAGAAGATCCTGTCTTTGTAAATACACTCACTGGTGGCTGGAGACTGAGATTCAAGTCCTGACTTGGCAACTCACTACCTGGGTGACCCTGGTCATGATACTTGATGTTTTTAAATCTTAATTTCCTGCTCTATAAATTGGGGATGATATTGTCTACTGGGTCTACCTCATTGGATCAAAATCCAATTGCAGAAATGCCTATAAGGAACAGTTTTATAAACTGACAAGTGCTCCACAGGGTGGACGAGGATAATTACTATTATTTTGCCAAACCTACATATCTTCAAGAACAGTATTTTCACGTGTATGGAAAAACAAGAGAAAAAATTTCAAAATCTGATACCTTGAGGCAGCCTTTCCAAACCCTGACAGGTTCCCATTTTACTGGGAAAACTTTGGAGCTCAGTCTTAAGGCTTCAACCTTATGCCAAGCAACAACTGTAAGGGAAAGAGATCTTCCCACAACCACTCCATCAGCAATAAAAGTGCTGTGAACTATATTCCAATCACACAGAACCACTTTTGAGTCAGACCTCTCCAGACACAGTGCTCTGCAGAGCATTTGCACATGCTGTTCCCTCTGCCTGGAACACTCCATAGCTTTTCTGTCTCAGCTTCATCTCCTTAGTACTGTTATGAAAAGAGTTCTTAACTCATTAATCATTTGAAATATCTCAGGGGACCCCAGATATTCTAGATGTCTGCTGACTGAGCTATTATTTAGCACTATTTCTTACTTATATTTTTCTCTCTGTCCCTCTATCCCTCTTCTGTCTCTCTCTGAAACTAAAATGTTCACTTTTTAAGCAATAACCACAGAACATAAAATAACTGAGCTAAACCCACCTCCTAACACCAAAAGTACTTTAATCAGTAGACATCTAACCACTTCAAAAGAATCTACCACTAACTTAGTAATATTTTTTCCTAATCCTTCCCTTTTTTTCCCCTTTAAGTCCCCAGTAATGTATCATTTACCCTTTAACACTTCTGTATGAGCCTCTAAAGTAGAGGTCCTCAAACTTTTTAAACAAGGGGCCAGTTCACTATCCCTCAGACCATTGGCCAGACTTGCGCCCCGGGACGAGTCAGCTGCTAAGCAGGACAGGTAGCGGCAGCAAAAACACCCAGTGGGCTGGATAAATGTCCTAGGCGGGCTGCATGTGACCCACAGGCCGTAATTTGAGGACACCTGCTCTAAAGTATAAAGACATTTTCCTACAAAACTATAATACTATTCTCACACTTAATAAATTAACAATACAGGTAATTATTTAATAACATTTTCTAGCCAGTCAGTATTGAAATGTTCCCAACTGCCTCAGAGGCATCATTTTATAATTGGATTGTCCACATACTGCACTTGATGGTTCAGTCCCTTTCCAGATAATACTGTTAAAAGCAAGATTTTAGAGTACTAGAATACAATGTTCTTTCCACTGTGCCACTTGAATCAGAAAAGAATCAATAAACTATTCCTTTGCTTTAATGCTTTTTTAAAAACTTCCTTAGATTAAAAATAGAGTAATTAGAACAATTATAATCTTTTTAATAATGTACCAGGTAGAATAATTATACAACCATATGATAAAATCAGTGGTATGACTTGCAATTAATATTTTAAGAGCAAATATGTTATATATATCATAAAAAAGTAGTAAAATTGCCCACAAGAACATTTTTAGTTGACAAGCATAATTTGTAATTTGCTAAATTTGTAATTTATAAACATATATGTATACCATATGTCATACAATGTTTTGTTTTCAAATAATGAAAATACTATTTTAGGTATAATTTAAAATAAAAGTATGTATTTCTTTCTTTATTATCTCTGCATATACTTAACAGAATGTTCAGCAGATTAATATGAAATGAATTTACTGGTTTATGATATAAACTGTACATTTTTATAACATAATTACATGATCAAAGACATGTACTACAAAGAGTATACATACATTTATTAAATTGTATAATTCAGATAAAATTAAGGGACATATAAAATAAGTTAAAAATAATTACTACCATTAGTTGAGCACTTATTGTATACTTTATAGATATGACTTTATTTAATCTTCAAGCTTGTAAAATATGTATAATTCCCAATTTAAGTACGAAAACTAGAGGCTGTAAGAAAGTAAATAATGGCTGGAAGGCACTTCTAATAAGTAACATATCTGAGACTTAAACTCAGATGTGTAATCTGTTCTGCCTTTGTTAAAAAATAAAAAATTACATTTCTAAGTAGCATGGGAAAATATGTCAAAACTATTTTCTTTTTATACAGAGTGCCAATGAGATATTAAAAATTACTGACTCAGGGCTCGGCGCCTGTGGCTCAATTGGCTAAGGCGCCAGCCACGTACACCTAAGGTGGCAGGGTTCGAATCCCCAGCCCGGGCCCGCCAAACAACAATGATGGCTGCAACCAAAAATTGGCTGGGGGTTGTGGCAGGCACCTGTGGTCCCAGCTACTTGGGAGGTGGAGGCAGGAGACTTACTTGAGCCCAGGAGTTGAAGGTTGCTATGAGCTGTGATGCCATGGCGCTCTACCCAGGGGGATAGCTTGAGGCTCCGTCTCAAAAAAAAAAAAAAATTACTGACTCAGGCAGCACCTGTAGCTCCTAGTCTGCAGGGCACCAGCCACACACACCAAGGGTAGCAGGTTCAAACCCAGCTGGGACAGCTAAAACAATAATGACAACTGCAACAACAACAAAAAAATAGTTAGGCATTGTGGCAGGTGCCTATAGTCCCAGCTACTTGGGAGGCTGAGGCAAGAGAAGTGCTTAAACCCAAGAGTTTGAGTTTGCCGTGAGTTGCAATGCGATGGCACTCTACCCAGGGCCACAAAGTGAGACTCCGTCTCAAAAAAAAAAAAAAAAAAGAAAAAAATTACTGACTCAGCCAGACATGGTGCCTCACAGCTGTAATCCTAGCACTCTGGGAGACCAAGGCAGGAGGATCACTTGAGCTTACGAGTTTGAGACCACCCTAAGAAAGAGCAAGACCCTGTCTTTACTAAAAATAAAAAAAATTAGCCAGTGTAGCAGCATACACCTATAGTCCCAGCTGTTCAGGAGGGTGAGGAAAGAGGATCACTTGAATCCAAGAGTTTGAAGTTGCAGTGAACTATTAGGATGCCACTGCACTCTAGCCTGTCAACAGAGTAAGACTATCTCAAAAAAAAAAAACCCAAAAATTACTGACTCAAATCAGATAATTCTTTAATAATAGATGTTAATGTAGATATTATTGTGATTAGCTTTAAAGATTCTACCTTATTTCTATTAAGAGACAGAACAAGTAAGTTCTGAAGATTACTTACATGTTATTACCAAATATATCATAATGTCTTAGTAAAGTATGGATAAAGTTCAGTATCATGAGGTTGCTTTGGAACTCTCATAGCAACTGCATCTGTGATTTTATATTATGGTAGGTATTTGTTAAAAACTTGGGGTAGATAATGATTCAGATTTACATATAAAAGTTGGGGGAAAAAATTAAAGAACAGGGGCTTGGTGCCCAAGGCTGGCGGGTTTGAACCCAGCCATGACCAGCTAAACAACAGTAACAACTACAACAAAAAATAGCCAGGCACTGTGGCAGGCGCCTGTAGTCCCAGCTGCTTGGGAGTCTGAAGCAAGAGAATTCCTTAAGCCCAAGAGTTTGAGGTTGCTGTGAGCTGTGAAGCCACAGCACTCAATCAAGGGTGACATAGTGACACTCTGTCTCAAAAAAAAAAAAAAAAAGAATTATAAGTATACCTAAATAAACAAGTTTCACAAATGGAAACTTAACCTAGGCAATTTTATTTTATATTTTGAGGAACACATTTGGTAGACAGTAGAAGTTTTTAACTGTATATTTTCAGGTTACTTCTTGAGAAGTTTTTAAGTAATGTATACTTAACAAACTCAGCAGATAAGGGCAGAAGCCTCATCTGGAGGTACAAAAACATGTATAATATAAAATCTTAGCCAAGTTTATTATAGTTATATGCTCAAAAGAGAATCAAAGTCTTTATCCTTCATAAATTATTCTATAAAATGAAAATATTTTAGCTCAAATGCTTTTATGCCATCATGGCTAGAGGCAACTGGCTCAGTCACTCAAAAATCTGATGCTGGGCGGTCTTAAAACAGGTACATCTTTCTTGTGTGGTTGCTTTTACTAACTTTGTTCTCATATGCTATTTTTCCTTAAAACAATAAAAAATAAAAACCCCACCATTCCAATTTAATGATCTATTTCTGAATTCTCCCATAATTTTTCTTAAAAGTATTACTATTAAGTAATTATCACTAGTAGAGCCTTTATATAATTACAAAACCTAATCTTAATCTATTCTAACAGTTTTCAAACTGCTTCATTTTTAACATTTGTACTTATCAGCAGATAGTGATATTCTGATAAAAATTTTTTTTCAAAATAAGATGAAAAAAATTACAGCTGTGCTAAGAAAGCTGATATACTGGTACACAGTAAAATTTCAACCACAGATTTTAAATTTTATGGATGTGAAACCGCAAGTGTCTAAAAAGATATTGAGGTACTACTCAGTGCTTGCTACGCAGGATCCTTAGCATGACTTTATTCTGGCATTTATCAGAATAATACTATTCAGCATAGTACTATGATTGTTTATTTATTCCTTTTACAAACCTCATCACAAGCTGCTTAAGAGAAAGGCATATGTCTTAACTACATGTACATTTTTGGGCCTTAAGAGACTGCCTGGCATATAGTTGTGGCTAGATAAAAGTTTGGTGAATAATTAGAAACATTTCAAGAATTTCAACCAGACAATGACTTTGAATTAGTTTCAGAACCTAGAAAAATTACAGATATTGCATATGTACAAGAAATAAATGTATCTCAATACTGTTTATGAAATATTAATTAGAAAAATCGGCAAAACAGAATTACCTTCCTTAAGAAAACAAATGCAAAGGCAACGGAGTTGGTGTTCCACTAAGATTAGGTGTTCATATACTGCCACCTTGTGTCCAAACTAATGTGAACTGAGGAATTACAGTTCTAATGCAAAGTTGAAAGCTATTCTTTACTCTCTCAAACAAATCTAGGGATATCATTTCATTAAAAATCAAACTAGAGAGATCCTTTTCCTAATTTTCAAAAAACATTATATCCACAGGCCAATTTTAAAGTAAAATTTATGTACTTAAAATTTGTCTAAGGGTCCTTAATAACATTTACCTATACTTCAAATCTGATAAATCCCATGATTTAGCACATTATATTGTGTTCAAAAATTTTAATACAGAGATAATTTCATAGCGGATCATGCCATGAACACCATGTCTAGGTACTCTTGTTAACCAAGTAATTTAAAAACCACAAGACCCTGACTGTAAATCTAAAACTTTAAAGATCAGTTTCCCCTCCTGGAATATGCTAAGATGCATGAACAGAAAAACCTATGGAGTACATGGCATACTCCCAGATGAAGGGCTCAACTACAACTTGGACTTTACCTAACAAACACAAACAATGTAATAACCTAATCATTTTACCTTGTATTAATCTTAAATTTAAAAAAAAAAGAAAAGAAAAAATACCTATGGTGGAAAAAGTATTTAGCAGTCTTCTGCAAACATTTTTGCATAAGGCTAAAAGTTGGGTCACATGCTTCAAATAATAAGGTATATACAAAAAATTATTAAGTCACATCTCACATTACTTGTAATTTATAATATGAAATAGTTTGATTGAGAAGCATCTTTGCTTTATAAACTTTAAAATTAGTAAGAAAAATATACCCACCATACATTCTGCTCTTTAAGTTAATGGTCCAAAATTTTATTTGCCTAGTAGTGTCTTCTCAAAGTGTCTCTCAAAATGTGGTACACAGACCAGCTGCATTAGAAGCACTTGAGGAATTTATTAAAGATTCCTTCCCCTTTATCAGAATATCTGGGGAGGGGCCAGGCAACATGTATTTTAAAGAGGATCAATAATGGTCACTTTTGGAAACACTAATTTACAGTATAAATTTAAAGGCAATTTAAATGCATTTCATATGTTCAATGAATATTTTACTATGTTACTTACTAAAGGAAAAATTTAAAAAATCAGAGTTTTTCAACTAATCTATGCTAGTTTTCCCTCAGTGGAAAGTAAACTAGATTAGGAATAAGGATACCTATTTCCTAGTCTAGGCTACTCTTTTTACCATCATCAATGTCCATTCTAGTTCTAAATTCCATTATTATCAACTCAAATTCTTGCCAAATTAAACAAGAAAAAAATTATTATTTTAATTACTAGCATGAAAAATCTGTTTTTGCTTAAAGAAATAGTCTTAAATTTTAACACACTATAACCTGAGTTCTTGACACTACGAATTCTAGAAGGCTAAAAAGCAAGTGGAGAAATTATTTTTATTTTACAGTATCAGGTTGAACTAATTCTCACAGAATACAAGAGATAAACAAAATAATAAAAATAAAAGCTTCAACAAATTTTACCTCTATTTATGCCGCCCAAAATATTTTATGTTTTTGAAGAACCTAACCCTAATTTAAATAGTCGCCAATAAAATACTTACCTTTTCTACTAGTGGTATTAACTGTTGGTGTTCTGCTAACGTCTTTAATAGTTCCATAATGAAAGGCAAATAATTATGCTTCCTTCTGATATTCTCAATCTGAAAACAAAAAAGTTATCAAATCATTCTGAGTTTGCATCCAACTCAAAATAAAAATGGGATAAGATCCTACATACTCATCAGAAAAAATATTAATGAGATTCTATTCCCACTGAGTATGAAGACTAATAAATTAAAACATGTGTATTGGGCATGGCTTTCTACTCTAAACTACAGCTAACAGAGGACTTTAAAAGTTCAAGCTAGGAACCAGGCACAGTGGTTCATACCCGTAATCCTAGCACTTTGGGAGGCTAAGAAGGTGGATGGGTTGAGCTCAGGAGTTCAAGTAAAAGCAAGAGTCTCTACCAATAATAGAAAAATTAGCTGGGTATTGTGGCAGATACCTATAGTCTCAGCTACTCGGGAGTCTGGATTGCTTGGACCCAGGAGTTGGAGGTTGCTGTGAGCTATGACACCATCATACTCTAGACTGGGCAACAGAGTGAGACTCTGTCTCAAAAAAAAAAGTTCAACCTAGGATTACTTATAAAAATGTCTTACAGAAGTAACTTATAAATTAACACCCTAGGTACTACACCTGTGCCTGTCTAGAGCTGCAGTCCCCAACCCTAGGAACCAGACTGCACAGCAAGAAGTGAGCAGCGGGCAAGCAAAGCTTCATCTGTATTTACAGCCACTGCCCACTGGCTCACATCACTGCCTGAGCTCTGCCTCCTATCAAATCAGTAGACACATTAGATTCTCACAGGAGTGCAAACCCTATAGTTAAACTGCACATGCAAGGAATCTAGGTGACACCCCTCACAAGAATCTAAAGTAGACCTGAGGTGGGCTCCCTGATTCCACGTTATGGTGAGCTGTATAATTATTACACTGTATATTACAATGTAATTATAGAAATAAAGTGCACAATAAATGTAATGTGCTTAAGTCATCCCCAAACCACCCTCCTCAACACATACCCAACTCCTTCTCTAGTCCATGAAAAAGTGGTTTTCCATGAAACCAGTTCCTGGTGCCAAAAAGGTTGAGGATGGCTGGTCTAGAGAATACCCTCTCAAGTTATGTAATTCTTGGTTTTCCTTGTTTTTGAACTATTATATATTCTACTTGGTAGAGGTTTAACTGACTGCCCTTCTTCCACAGGGGAAAAAGAAAACTGCCCTCCTTTGTAAATTCATTAAACATTTCTTTACTTCTTGTAAGTTTGACCTCCTTTGACTTCTTCTTTGAACTAGTTGTGATATCTTAAGATTCCTTCAGTCAATTAATTAAATTACATCTTAACACTAGTTAATTTTATATTAGTATGAGAATCATTTTACCTTTTTCATTTCTAAAAATTTTTTATTATTATTTTTAAAAGTCTAAATAGGAAAGACTATTTTACCTTTTTCTAAATAAACCATTCTCAGTGTATCAGGCAAAGATTCTGAAAACTTAGTCTGTGTTTTATTTAATGCAGATATTAAAAGTTAATTACATAGTAACTCTGCATAAGGACATATAATGATGGGCTGTTAGTTTTTCTAAAATACCATGTGAAATGAACCAGTCACAGTGGCTCATGCCTATAATCCCAGCATTTGGGAAACCAAGGTGCGTGGATTGCCTGAGCTCACAGGTTCGAGACCAGCCTAAGTCAGAGTGAGACCCTGTCTCTTTAAAAAATACCCAGGCATTGTGGCAGTCCTGTAGTCCCAACTACTTGGGAGGCTGAGGCAAGAGTATCACTTGAACTCAAGAGTTTGAGGTTACTGTGAGCTAAGATGCCATGGCACTCTACAAAGGGTGGCCAAATGAGATTCTGTCTCAAAAAAAAAAAAAAAATGTGATAGAAAATAACTGCTAAAATTTTCATCTCTTACTTTCCTGTCTTGTCTCCACAAACTTGGCCCTTCCTTTTACCTCCCTGGAATACTCTGAAGCTTGAATGCCCCTACCACTCCTACCTGAAGAAACTCTACTAGTTCAAGGCCCATTTATTTTATTTAGCAATCATTTTTTTGTCTGTTAAGTATGATGCAAAGCACTATAATGACAGTCTAGTGAGTAATAAAAAGAAAAAGGACAATTCTTGGCTTTAACTGAGATTCAAATAAAAAACAATCCATTTTTCTTCTTAAAATTTTTTTTGGAGACGGTCTTTGTCGCTAGGTTAGAGTGCAATAGCAACATAGCTCACTGCAACCTTAAACCCCTGGGCTCATGTGACCTTCCTGCTTCAGCCTCCTGAGTAGGTGGTATAACAGGCATGTGCCACCATATCCAGCTAATTTTTCTATTTTTTGCAGAGGCAGGTATGTCACTCTTGCTCAGGTGTCCCTCAAACTCCTGGCTTCAAGCAATACTACTCCCTCAGCCTCCCAAAGTGCTGGAGATTACAGGCATGAACCATTTTGCCTGGCCTGAAAAACAATCCTTTTATTATTGTTAACACACAAGAGAAATGATACAAGTTTCACATTCAAAATCATACAAAATTTAAAGTTCTCACCACTCTTTTCACTTTTCTGAAAAGAGCTTATCAGACAGATTGTAAGTGAAAGAGAATATTAATAAAGATAATCTTGCTTTCATATTTGACTCTGAATTGCACAAATTTTTGATATAACTAAATAAAATTAAATCAGATTTTTTTTAAATCTAAAAAACTTGAAAGCAAAGTCAAGAAGAAAAATTTTTAAGTAAATTTAAAATGTAGAATTTGTTATATATCAAAAATGGGACATATCCTAAGGAATAAAATGAACTTTAGAAAAAAACTTTTCAATTGTTATTAATAGTAATGATATTACTATTCTGAACCTTTTATATATACATATGTATACACATATATTATATACATACTATACATATATGGCACAGCCTGGCATGGTGGCTCATGCCTATAATCCTAGTACTCTGGGAGGCTGAGGTGGGTGGATCGCTTGAGCTCACAAGTTCAACACCAGTGTTAGTAAGAGTGACACCCGTCTCTAAAAACAACAGCTAGGCATTGTAATTGTAGTCCCAGTTACTCAAGAGTCTAAAGCAAGAGGATCACTTGAGCCCAAGAATTTGAGATTGCTGTGAGCTATCATGCCATAGCACCCTACTGAGGACAAGAAAGTGAGACTCTGTCTCAAAAAAAAAAAAAAAAAAAAAGGCATTAAGCAATAAGTAGTTACATTAATATTGTTCAGAACCAAGATGTCAGCTTAAGAAATATAAATTCTTAACTTCTTCAAGTATAAGCCCTTTAATCCTAATATGAATTCATGATGTATTTGTTCTTCAAAAATAAAACTAGAAACAAACAAAATTCTATTTCTCAGCTCTAAAAAGTACCCAGAAATAATCACCAACTAAGTAGTACTAAGCCCATAAGCACACAGAGAGTGGTTTCTAAATATCACTTCTCAGTAAGGGAAACCAGGACTTCTTTAAAAAAAAAAAGGCTGATTCCAAGTCTGAAGCAAGAAATATACAAGATAAATCTGAATCATCTTTTTATAATAGAAAGCAAGGATGCTATCAAAGACTAAAAGGGTTATGTCACAAAGACTTAGGAGTTAGCCTGAAGTGGTCTCCAATGGCCAAAGATGGTATAATTTGAGCATCGATAAGAATAATAACTGCAATAAACTGAAATATCAAACAGATTAAGAACCTGTTACTAATAATACTTCACAGATATAAAAAAGAAACTACTCTCCTTTGTAGGATGCCAGAAAACTAATACATTATTGTGAAAAATGGCAACAGTGGAAAGCACAGCAATCAAACATTCCATATATCTTTCTCTCAGAATAGACTGCTCTACATCAAAACATTAAAAGAAAACAAAGTTTAAAACATACCTTGTATCTCTTTAATTTCTGTACTTCTTCTTCAATAAGCATCTGGTTTTTGGCAACTTCTGACTGAATAGCACTTAACATACTATTACCCTGATCTGTATCCATGGGTTCCTCCTTAGGAGAAAGACAAAGAAATAGCATACCCTAATGACTGAAGCATAAGTCCAGAATACTTTTAAATAACAAGCATAGAACAATTATTTTCACATACCTGCCTAAAACAGAAATTAAAGGATAAAAGCCCGGAACAGTACCTTCAATATTTCCATATTCTAGAATACAAATAAATTTTTACCTAAAACCCACCTGTACTGTCATATACTACATATATTATAGGTAGTCCCTGGGTTACAAATGAGATTTTTGCTCCATTTGTAGGGGTGTGTTGAATGTCAGTCAAATGTTTGTAACTCAGGGACTTACTGTAATAGCCTTCATTTTTAAGTGCAAGTTGTAAATAAATTGGATGTTTGTAACTTGGGGATTGCCTGCATATTACTATAATCATCTATTGAGCTATAAAATAAATCTGCTCAAATACACTCTTACAAAAATGTGATCGAAGGATTGTAAAAAAGACTTTGTTACTAAATCTCTTCTCTAATCATCTTTACCACAGAAAGATAAATGTAAGAACTAGGAAATATTACATGTGAATCTAAATGTATATAATTAACTCTTTGAGAAATATATTCCAACTTGCTTAATTATGTAATAGAATCACAGTACATGGTTAAATATAATTATAATTCAGCTGATGCCTGTAATCCCAACACTTTGGGAGACTAAGGAGGGAAAATTGCTTGAGGACAGGAGTTCAAGACCAGCCCGAGCAAAAGCAAGGCCTTATCTATATAAAGAATAGGAAAATTAGCCAGGCTTGGTGGTGCGTGCCTATAGTCCCAGCTCTTTGGCAGGCTGAGGAAGGAAGACCACTTGAGCCCAGAAGTTTGGGGTTGCAGTGAGCTATAATGATGCCATTGCACCCTAGCCTGACCCTGACTCAAAGATCAAAACTGTAATTATTAACACTTAGGACTTACCATTTGTCAGTCATTATTTTAAGTGGTTTACATGTATTTCCCCATTTAATTTTCTTGACAACCTTGTAAGATAAATACTATTATCCTCATACAAAGAAATATACTCAAATTCATACATCTACTAAGTGGCAAAGCCAGGAACTTAATCTAAGCAGCATGAATCTGGACTGTATTCTCTTAACCTCCACTCAGTATACTTCATTAAATCTATGTTAAAAAAATACATAGTAAATATTTTCCCTGAGAGAATAACTAAGCTAAACTTTGTACTTTAAAAACACATGGCTACAAACCTCTGCAAGTTGTTTCTGTAACTCTGCTATCTTCTGTTCATATATCATTTTTCTGTCAGATACAATGGCCATTAGGTTAAATCGAATTTCTCCTTCACTATACCTAGAAGAAAGTTATTTTAAAATTTATAATGTAATAAAGAACTGTGAAACCTACTGTTAAGATAATCTGTTGTGATTACCTCATGATTCTCTGGGGCAAATAAAAATCTGTCAATTGGCTAACAATAAAAATTGATACTTTAAAAAAGCCTTCATATATGAAAGACAACTGCAGGCTCCCCCAAATTAGCTAAATCTAATCAATCACACATATTTTTAAATGTTCTAAAATATTACCCTGCTTAAAACATCTGCAACAACGAATCTGAAATAACAAATATTTTTATCAATTTCCCTACTTTAAAAGAAATATAGCAACTCATTTACTTAAGATCTTAGGAAAAGCAAAGACCCCACATTTTTTGGATTAATTATACCGGCAGCTTTATAGTAATACTCTGTACTATACAATTTTTTTGGCAAGTCATGATACAGGTTCTATTTTTAATAAACATACTTTAAATTTTTATTTATGTTTTATATTATATATATTTACATAATATTTTATTAATATGTAATTATATCCTATAGTAAAATTTATGAATAGTGTTTGATTTTCACTACTCTGATACCAATGAAACAGCTCTTACCCAAAGCTTGTTCATCGCTGGGAATGATATTAAAAAAAATTAGCAAGTAGTACTCAATCAGGAAGAAAAGATATAGAAAATGTAGGATCATTTATTCATTCGTTCATCTAAGAGTTTGTCATACACAGTTTTCTAATTGCAAAGAATATGGTCCAATATAACAATTGTGCTTTGAGCTATGTAAAAAATGCTTTTTAAATGCTATTTGTGGAACTTTCATGTTCCTATCCCTTCCATTAAACACAACTTAAAAATCCTAGACATTTATATATTTTTTAAAAAAAGAGAGAGGTCAGACAAAGTGGCTCACACCTATAATCCTAGCACTCTGGGAAGCCAAGATGGGTGGATTGCTTGAACTTAGGAGTTTGAGACCATCCTGCACAAGAGCAAGAACTCTGTCTCTACTGAAACTAGAAAAACTAGCAAGCATTGTGGCAGTTGTCTGTAGGCCCAGTTACTCAGGAGGCTGAGGCAAGAGGACCACTTGAGCCGAGGCGCTCCAGGTTGCTTGGAGCAACAGAGTGAAAATAAATAAATGAATAAATAAAATAAGAGAGAGGAAAAGAGAGAGAGAGAGATTAATCCTGAAAGTTGGATAAAAGGCAGACAAGTTAGGAAACTCAGGACCCAAGAATGAAACAACAGTTGACTTCCCTATAGTTCTCTTTCTGCCTCACATATCCTGGACTTGGAGCTAAAGAAACCAACAACCCAGAACTATCAATAGGCAGAGAAAAAAATGACCCCAAAAAGTCTGCTATCTCTAGCTAGACAGAAAAGGGGCAGCCTCAAAAGACAGAAAACTTTCAGACAAAAGTCACTCTTTTATAGTCAGCCACGACTAAAAAATCTACAACTCCACCTTTTCCACAACAGCAAAAGCAGAGTGGAGAGTTCAGACCTCCGACCTTACCAGGCTTTAACTTGGCTGGTCGCAGTGGTTCACGCCTGTAATCCTAGCACTTGGGAGGCTGAGGTGGGGGGGATTGCCTGAGCTCATACGTTCGAGACCAGCCGGAACCAGAGTGAGACCTTGTCTCTGAAAATAAGGAACCAGAGTGAGACCTTGTCTCTGAAAATAACCGGGTGTTGTGGTGGGTGTCTGTAGTTCCAGCTGCTCGGGAAGCAGAGACAAGACAATTGCTTGAGCCCAAGAGTTTGAGTTTGCTGTGAGCTATGAAGCAACAGCACTCTACTATGGGCAACAAAGTGAGACCCAGTCACTTTGAGAAAAAAAGAAAAAAAAAAGGCACCTATGTTGGTATTTCAAATGGTTGAGCAGGTTTATCCCCACTAGGTGGTAAAGATAACACTCATTAGCAATATCAAAGGACACCAAATGGGATCAGTGGAGAACAATAATAAGGCCCTGCCACCCCTCCCAGTCAGAGTGGTATCAGTAAAAACCCTGCTGGGGGCTGAAACTTCCACCCCTGTCCAGCAGTAACAAGGAACCTCATTCCAGCTCACAAGTCAGTGGTCTATTAGGGAACCTAGACTTCTACTCCCACACCTGGAACTGATGAGGTAAAACCTCCAATTTACCCTGCCAGAGCAGTGTTCATAAAAACCAACCAAAACAGAAATTAAATAAGATCCAGTTTTATCATATAACACTCAAAATGTTTAGGTTTCCATCAATAATGCCTCATTGTATTAAAAACCATGAAAATTTGAACCTGAATGAAAAAGACACTTGATAGTAAAATGACAGATATTAGAATTATCTGTCAAAGATTTTAAAGAAGACATAAAAATTATTCAGTGAATAAGTATAAACACGTTGAAAACAAACAAAAAGGCTCGGCGCTTGCGGCTCAATCGGCTAAGGCGCCAGCCACGTACACCTAAGGTGGTGGGTTCGAATCCCCAGCCCGGGCCCGCCAAACAACAATGATGGCTGCAACCAAAAAATGGCCGGGCGTTGTGGCGGGCGCCTGTGGTCCCAGCTGCTTGGGAGGCGGAGGCAG
>CAUYQV010038745.1:0-14229 GCA_963574575.1 Galagoides demidoff | reverse complement strand
TGGAGGTTGCTATGAGCTGTGACGCCATGGCACTCTACCCAGGGGGATAGCTTGAGGCTCTGTCTCAAAAAAAAAAAAAGAAAACAGTCTTATTCACATCAGTAATTGAATCTGGTTTTCTCTTTTGAAAAATTCTTTTTCTACTTCTTCCACTTGTGAAAGAGGAATCTTATGCTAATTGTGATGGGAAGTTCTTTGGGTTTTTTGTAGTGCCCTATCTATTCCTGTTTGGTCAGGTTCTTAAGTGCCCTCTGCTGTTGTCCCTCATAGCGTCTTTGGGGGTTTGCATTTGCTGCTGAAAAAAATTACAATTTGTTTAAAAATTATAAATAAAAACCAGTTAACGCAGCAGTCATTTATTATGTTTTTGGTATGTGCCAGGTCTTAGATTAAAACAATTACTACTCCTTTTAATTTCTTAGTATCCAGGGTGGTGCCTGTGGCTCAAGGAGTAGGGTGCCGACCCCATATGCTGGAGGTGGTGGGTTCAAACCCAGCCCTGGCCAAAAACTGCAAAAAAAAAAAAAAAAAAAAAATTCTTAGTATCCAGAAGAATTTTATCCTTTTTATATACAAGCTCAGAAGGGATATTAACATGCCCAGAAAGGATATTAATTTTATCACACAGCTTATATTCTTTCTTTTTTTTTTTTTTTCCTTTTAAGTTATATACACATAGAACATGAATACATTTATGCATTGTGGGGTACAATGTGTTGACTTTTTTATTGGAGTACTTACATCAAATCAACATAACTTTCACCTCATTTACTTAATTATTGTGTTAAGACATTTAATGTTCTATTGATAGATTTGACTTATACCTTGCAATATGCTCCGTTATATTCTTTCATTATAAAATGGTTAATAGACATATTGCCAATGATAGAGAATGTGTATGCTTAAAAACATAGAAAGAAAAGCTTTAATAAACATTAAAATAAACATTTTAGTAAACGTTAATGTATAATCAATGTTTTACAGATCTAATGAGACGTCAAGAAGAACTGAGACGCTTGGAAGAACTCAGAAACCAAGAATTACAAAAACGGAAACAAATACAGCTGAGGTAAAAGAACATCATTGTAACACAGACATGAACTTTATTTTTAAATTTCTTTCTTTTTTTTTTTTTTTTTGAGACGGAGCCTCAAGCTATCCCCCTGGGTAGAGTGCCATGGCATCACAGCTCAAAGCAACCTCCAACTCCTGGGCTAAAGCGAGTCTCCTGCCTCCACCTCCCAAGTAGCTGGGACCACAGGCGCCCGCCACAACGCCTGGCCATTTTTTGGTTGCAGCCATCATTGTTGTTTGGCCGGCCCTGGCTGGGAATTCGAACCCGCCACCTTAGGTGTATGTGGCTGGCGCCTTAGCCGATTGAGCCACAGGTGCCGAGCCCCAACTTTTTCCTAATAAAATCTTTCCTTTTTCTGCTTCTTCTTCTTCTTTTTTTTTTTTTTTTTGATGTTTCTCGGCTCCATGGTTCATCTGTGAGTTTTTTTTTTCCAATTGTCTCATATCTCCAAAACATTTTACAATACATTTATTGAAAAAAAACCTCACATATAAGTGGACCCACACAGTTCAAACTAGTGTTGTTTAAGGGTGGTCATGCATTGCTCAATGACAGGGATATATTCTGAGAAAAGTGCTTTTGATTTGTCATTGTGTGAACATCATAGATTGTACTTACACAACTCTAGATGGTATAGCCTACTATACACCTAGGTTGTATGATATAGCCCATTGCTCCTAGGTTACAAACCGGTATAGCATGTTAGTGTACTGAATACTGCAGACAATTATATGTCGTGGTAAGTATTTATGTAATGAATATATCTAAACATAGAAAAGGGACAGTAAAAATACAATATAAAAGATCCATTATAATCTTATTGAACTACTATTGTATGTGCAGTCTATAGTTGATGGAAATGTCCTTACATGATGCAAGACTATATTTCTTGGCAATGACACTAAAGACAAAGACAACTAACTTGACAATTAGATTTCATGAAAATTTAAAAATTTTGTGCATCAAAGACAATATTGACTAGGCAAGGTGGCTCATGCCTGTAATTCTGGCACTTTGGGGGGAAAAAGTGGGAGGTTCATTTGCCTGGGAGTTTCAGACTAGCCTGGGCAACATAGCAAGACTCCATCTATACAAAAAATCTTTTTGAATTAGCCAGGAGTGGTGGTGCATGCCTGTAATCCCAGTTACTCAGGAGGCTGAAGTAGGAGGATCACTTGAGCTTAGGATGTCAAGGTTTCAGTGAGCTAAGAGGCACTCCCCCTCTGGATGACAGAGCAACACCCTGTTGCAAAAAATGACAGTATCAATGGAGGAAAAAAAGACAATCTGTGGAATGGGACAAAATGTTTGCAAATTATATTTCTGAGAAAGGATTAATATCCAAAATATATACAGAGCTCCTAAAACTGAATAATAATAAAATAGACAACTAAATTCAAAATGGGCAAGGACTTAAATAAACATTTCTTCAAAAAAGACATACAAATGGCCAAAAAGCATAAGAAAAGATGCTCAACCTCATTTGTCATTAGGAAACGCAAATGAATGCCACAATGAGAAACCACTTCACATCCACTAGGATGGCTATAATCAAAAAGGGGGAAATAACAATTGTCAATAAGAGTGTAGAGAAGATGGAACCATTGTACATTGCTGGTGGGAATATAAAATGGTACAGCTGCTGTGGAAAACAAACTGAGTTCCTCAAATAGTTAAATACAGAATTACCGTATGACTCAGTAGTTCCACTCCTAGCTATACACCCAAAAGAACTGAAAACAGTTACTCAAACCAATACTTTCATCAAACATTCATAGCAGTGCTATTCACAATAGCCCAAAGGTGGAAATAACCCAAATATCCATCAAGAGATAAATGGATAAGGAAATTATGGTATACACATACAATGGAATATTATTTGGCCATAAAAGGAAGGAAATGTTGATATATGTAACAATGCAGATGAACTTTGAAAACATTACGCTAAGTGAAAGAAGTCAGATCCCAAAAGGTCACATTTTATATGATTCCATTTATATGAAAGATCTATAATAGGTAAATCTATAAAGGTACAAAGCATATTGGTTGCAAGGGCTGGGAGAGGGGAACAAGGAGTGGCTGATTAATATCTATATGGCTTTCTTGGGGGGGGGTTAACGAAAATGTTTTGGAACTAGATAGAGGGGTGGTTGTATAACTCCATGAATGCACTAAATGCTACTGAACTGTGTATTTTAAAATGGCTAGTTGTGGGCAGCCATGGTGGGGTCAAGAGGATCTGGTGCAGCAGGAGTTTCACTACGACTGGGAAAACCAGGAGTATATCCAGATTATCACCAGCAACATCAAGAAAATTGCAGATTTTCTCAACTTGTTTAATATGTTGTTGTCTTTCAAGACTTGCAACACTAAATGAGAAATTGACAGCCCTTGAATGGAGAATAGAATACATTGAAGCACAGGTAACAAAAGGGGAAACCCTCACCTAGAAGCCTACCATGCTGCTACTGGGAAGTTGCTTGATAGAACACAGGCCACATGGGAAAGGTTCCAGCAGCCTTCAGCCCCTTCCTCTCTCCTCAAAGAACAACAGGACTTATTCTTGTTTTTCTTTTTTTAAAAGTATGGCCTTTGGGCTCTGCCATATGCACCTGGGGGTGTGGTGTGGCTCATGGGGAGTTCAGGGGAACTCTTGAACACCATTAGGCATTTTACCTTTTCAGTAACATTTTCTCAAACTACTTGTTAATGTGTTTGAGGTTTTCAGAGCCATAGTCCTGATACACTTTGTGAAGGTACTCACCATATCTCTATTTCTTTGTCTCTCAGACTCTCCTCCACACTGAATCTATAAACAGTCTTTTTCTCCTCCACACCTTTGATGGGAGGTGGAGGGGCAGCCTGCTCTGGCAATGAGGCTGCCAGAGAGTGTTGTTGCTAACCTACCAGTTTCTTGTCATTTGGGGGAGGTCAAGGCCAGGTCCACACTTGGCTTCAAGGGACACTTTCAGAGTTTTCTTTTTGTCATTTGGGATGTCTGTGCCTCATATTCCCTTAACAGGCTCCTCAACTTTAAAAAAAAATAAATAAAATGGGGTGGCGCCTGTGGCTCAAAGGAGTAGGGCGCTGGCCCAAGGTGCCGGAGGTGGGATGGCGGGCTCAAACTTAGCCCTGGCCAAAAAATAAAATAAAATAAAATAAAATAAAATGGCTAGTTGTGTTATGTGAATTTCATTTCAATTTTTTTTTTTTTTTGAGACAGAGTCTCAAGCTGTCACTCTGGGTAGAGTGCCATAGTGTGTCATACCTCACAGCAACCTCCAACTCTTGGGCTCAAGCAATCTTCTCGACTCAGGTTTTTTTTGAGACAGAGTCTTTTTATGTTGCCCTCGGTAGAATGCTGTGGCGTCACAGCTCACAGCAACCTTAAACTCTTGGGCTTAAGTGATTCTCTTACCTCAGCCTCCCAAGTAGCTGGGACTACAGATGCCCACCACAACAACCTGCTATTCTTATTGCAATTGTCATTGTTGTTTTGATGTCCTGGGCCAGGTTTGAATCCACCAGCCTCTGTGCATGTGGCTGGAGCCATAACCATTGTGCTAGGCACTGAGCCAATTTTTCTATTTTTAGTACAGATGGGGGTCTTGATTTTGCTTAGGCTGGTCTCAAACTTGTGAGCTCAAGCAATCAAACTGCCTCAGCCTCCCAGAGTGCTAGGATTACAGGTGTGAGCCACCACGCCCAGCCTCACTTCAATTTTTTTAAAAGAACATCAGGCCACTAGATTCCTTCTCTATCCAACACTCACAGGTAGATACTGCTCCTTCTCCTTCCTGAAATAAGACTGGAAGTTTATTCCTGGAGAAAGTAAAACAGAAACTTTCCAGATTGAGGGAACGCAAGCCCAGTTGAAGATGAGGGTACCTACTTGAAAATACAGGGTTCTAAAGAAAGCTAGTGCACAGTGCACCAAATGTTGAGACTCCAAGCCCCACTCCCAGTTCCTAGATGCCAGTAGCCATGTAGGCCTCTATTCTCCAGGCAGGATTTTAGGAGTGGGGCTATATTTTAATCTGGGAAATGTGATTAGTCCAAGAGAACAGACTTGAGGATGATGTTTTTAGAGTTTCTCCACATAAAGGACTCAGATAGGTCGCCTTACAGGGAACCCCATAAGTGAAAATTTCCTCTCAGGCACATACTCTGCCAACAACTTTTTGTGCTCACTCTAGTGCTCACCTAGGGATCACCAGTATTTCTGAGGACAACCTCTTCTATAAAAGGCTAGTTCAAAACAAATAAAGAGAAGCAACATGAAAGAAACTGATACTATGTAGAGAAGAGAACTTTAGAAAAACCCCACCATAATTAATATCTTTGGAGAGATAAGGTACCAAATTTGTGAAACAAAGACAGGATTCTCTTTAAAAGAGAAAATTCAGGCCAGGCACATGGCTCACGCTTGTAATCCTAGCACTCTGGGAGGCTGAGGTGGGCAGATTGCTTGAGTTCAGGAGTTCTGGACCAACCTGAGCAAAATCAAGACCCTATCTGTACTAAAAATAGAAAAACTAGCTGGGCATCATGGTGGGGGCACTGTAGTCCCACCTACTTGGGAGGCTGAGGCAAGAGAATTGCTTGATCCCAAGAATTTGAGGTTGTTGTCAGTTTTGATGCCACTAGCCTGGGTGACAGAATTGAGACTCTGTCTCAAAAAAAAAAAATTGCAGAGAGAAGATAAAAAATGTAGGGAAGAAGTATCACTGGAATATTTAAGAAAATTTTCCAGAAATGGAAGGGCATGAGCTTCTATTAACAGAGTAATAGGATCTATTAAAGGCAATTAATAAAAACCAAGAACCTCACCAAAGCACATCCTTGTAAAATTTTGAATAGTGAAGATAAAAAAGAAACTTACAAGTTTCTTGTTACAAACAAATAATTCATATTAGAATTCATAACAACAACCCTGGAAGCTAAAAGGCTAAGGTACAATGCATTCTAAATTCTTTAGGAAAATAATTTCCAACTTGTAATTCCACCGCAGTCAATGTACAATTGCAAATTACTCTAAAGACATTTTTAATAACTCAAGGTTCAGATGTAAGTGACAGAAACCCCCAAACAATAGTTACAAATTTCTTTCCTTCTCACCGAAAAATCTAGGTCAGTAGAATGGCTCTGTTCCATGAAATGCTCAGCAACCCATGTTCATTCCAGCCCCCAGTCTGCCACACCCAGGGTGTGACCATCATCCTCATGGTGTAGGATGGTAGCATATAAGTGCTAGACACCAGATGGTGGAAGGGATGATGAAAAGGCTCCAGAGGCTTGTGTCAGCTATTTTTTTTGAAAGTTCTTCAGAAGTGACCCCATAACCCCTCTTACATCTCCATTGGTCAGAATTGTGTCACACCTAGCTACAAGAGACTGGAAAATGTAGAAATATAGACTTTATTTTGGATGGCCGTGTGCTCAACTAAAAACTCTGTTACTGTGGAAGAGTGCAAGGCAGACATTGTTGAAATAAGCAGCAGTCTCTGCTATACAGTCTTGAACATTTCCTTAGCACTCTTACTCAGGAAGCTATTGGTGAAGTACACTACCTATGTGAAGTGATGGAACAAAAAAGTGGAAGACTTGTGATCCACAAATGAAGGTATCCAACACAAGGAAGATGGAGGGAAGTCAGGCACAATTGAACTACAAGTCCAGGTACTCAAGAGTCTGAGGCAGGAGGATTGCTTTGAGCCAGAAGTTTGTTCAAGTCCAGCCTGGGCAACATAGTGAGACTCCACCTTGAAAAGGAAGGTATGAAAGAAGAAAGGAAGGAAAGAAGAAAGGAGAAATGGAAGAAGGAAGCGGGGGGCGGGGGGAGGGACAGACTCCAAAAAGAAAAGAAAAGTGAAGGGATCCTTAGGTAATAATAAAAGGAGATCCCAAGGTGACAGCTAACTGTTGGTCTAGAAGGCAGCCAGTCCAGAGTGGAGAAGATCAGAAGGATCTTGGAGGGGTTTCTTCAAGAAGATGAAACTGATAGAAGACCTAATAATGTACCTTTACCTGGCAGGTGCAGCAACATACCTTCACGGTCCTGCAACAGTCTACTCCATATGTTTGAACATAACAAGAAGACATTTATACTTAAGGAGTTTAATTAGAAATGATATTTTTAAAAACTGGGCAGACAAAAAGTCAGTTATTAACTTCAAGATAAACAAATGGGGAAGTAGTAACATTATATTATATGGCTCAATTATGAATAACACTTAATAGTTATAAAAATATAGATAGCCCTAAATATCTTTCTAACTAAAATGACAAACATATAGTCCTGGACTTACAATGGAGCTATGTCGTAATAAACCCATTATAAAATTGAAAGATCATTATGTTGAATCATCTGTGTTCAGAGGATGGTAAGATGGGAAGTGTGTGTGGGACTAGAAAGTTAAAGAGAGCTAACCCTCATTGTCCACAATGGTAAGTCAATTGATAATTGATCAATTGGTAATTGATAAAACTGAAAAATAAACTTAAGAACTAAAGATATAACCATATTATTTAGATATATGGAATCAACCAAATGCCAAAATAATCAGCTACAAAAAAAATTTTTTTTGAGACAGAGTCTCAGTTGGTTGCCTTCGGTAGAGTGCCATGACATCACAGCTCACAGCAACCTCAAACTCTTGTATTCTAGAGATCCCCTTACCTCAGCCTCCCACATAGCTGGGACTACAGGCACCAGCTACAACACTGGGCTGTTTTCTTTAGAGACAAGGTCTCACTCTTGCGCCAGCTGGCCTGAATTCCTGAGCTCAAGCAATCCACTCACCTCAGCCTCCCAGAGTGCTGGGATTACAGGCATGAGCCACCATGCCCGGCCCCAGCTATAAGAATTGAAAAAATGTTTGCTACTGAGGAGCTGGGAATGATGGAGGGCTGATAGGGGGTCTTCTATTTTTTCTAACAAGACATTGTAAGTACTTAACTCTTTAAATTATGTACACATCATATTTTATTAAAAATAAACTAAAAAAAGAAAAGACAGGCTGGGCTTGGTGGCTCACATTTGTAATTCCAGCACTCTAGGAGGTAGAGGCAGGAGGATCCCTTGAGCGAGATCAAGACCTCCCATCTCTTCAAAAACAGAAAAATCAGCCAGGGGTGGTTGCAGTGAGCTATGATTGCACCATCAAAAAAGATAATCAGATTCTCTTTCTTGAGTTTCTGAGGTGAGAAATGTGGAATCAAGTAGAAGAAAATAAACACCAACAAGTGGTAGTAAGTGGCTAAGTCACATTAACACTCTGAGGTAGAGGAAAAACTCACACCCTCCTATTGTGAAGCACCTGGCATTTTCCTGGACCCAGAACTTCCTTAGGTTTCAATCTACATGAAGCCTGATGCTACTGTAGCCCAGATCTAAGATGTCTGGTCTCCCTCTTCTATTGGTTTCTCTTATTTGAGCTTTGTTAAGTGAAATTTTGTTGTTTGCAGGGAAAAACCCTGCTTTTTAGGTACATGCTGCTTCCAAAACTTATTAGTTGAAAGGTATAAAACATAGCAACTAGTCCTTCATTCCACATCTCCACCCCTCCACTTTGAAGTAGATATTCCATGACTGTATTATTCAATCCTAATGACCTCCTAAGAATTCCACTGATGTGACTGATCCTTGCATCTCTGCAACTTTTGCTTCACACCCTCATTGCATTCACATCTCAACAAGACATGGAGGACTGTGCTACTAAGGCAATCAGCATGATCTAAGCAGAAGATTATAAAGGAGTCAATTAGTGTGATCAACCATCCCAGTTTCCCTGAGACCAGGGGTTTCCTAGGATACAGAACTTTCAGTGCCCAAACAATATTCCTGGGCAAACCCAAATGGTTAGTGGCTGGGTAAGGCTAACTAGGTCCCCGTGAGTAAAGATTCCCATACCTGCCAGCTGAAGATAAATAGCTTCTGCAAGTGTGGGTAAAGAAGAACCCAGAAATATGCCTTTATCAAACTGAAGACAGCATCGTCGACTACTGACCTAATTAAGCTTCAGGTAATCATTATTTCTTAGCCCTGCCAATCTTTGGTATCAAGCAGCTAGGAGAATTCAAGGATATTGTAGCAGCCTTCCTCCAATGTTCTCATCCTCCTCTTCAAGGAACTCTGAGTCTTGAAACTCACTCAAGGATGGTTATTGCTTGAGAGACTTTGACTATGTAGTGTGCTGGCTCGAGTTAGATCTTTGTTCATTAAACTAAGGCATTATCTTGCTTTACAAACCAAGCCCAACCCAGGCCCGCCCATCTCTTCTGTTCCTGCCAACACTCTGAGCAGAAGCCAAAACCTCAATTCAGCGTATTAGACCATTTCTTGCAACAAATTTACCACACCTACTTGGCTTTTGCTTTTTTGTGGCCACAGCTAGGGATGATATTCAAGATATTTAGCAGCTGGTTATGACAGGGCCAGCACTTACTTAGAACAGACACCTACATTAGCACTAAGTCAAGTTCCTGGATATAAACAGTTGTGCTGGTTGTTAACACTTTAGTTGCTGAATGAGGATGCCGCACTCAGGAGACTCTTGGCAACAATTTACCGACTGATGGGAAAGCTTTTCGGTATTTCAACCACCAGAATGGCCACATGCAGAATGTCAGCTTAGCCTCAGCAAAACAACACCTGCCTCCTTTTGAGTCTAACCATCTAGTTTTCTCCTTTTCCCAGGTTATCAGAAATTGGTTAACTGCTCTCCTTCCTTTTGCTGTCTGGGACAACTCCCTTCTCTCCCAACAAAGGGAGTTTGCTGATCACTCTTTCTTCAGTGGCGAATTTTTCTGGGTCCTAGAGGAGGCAGCAGTTAGTTATTTAATGATGTGTCATTCCTTTGTCCTTCAATCTTGGTATTTATTCACCTATGATGTGCCAAGAGCCATCAGCTGTTCAGTGTCAGCTTGACGAAAAAGTACAATCAACCAAACTGTGTGCAGGAAGAGAAGAAAAATGAGGAGATTGGGGTGGAGAGACAGAGACAGAAACAAGGAGAAATGAAGGGAGAGAAAAGGGAGGGAGAAAGTAAACATTCTATCTTTCTTGATTTGGTCTATCCAGCTTAATTACAAACTCACAGGATTTGAGTCCACATAGTTACTCCTACAACAACTCTCTACACAATTTTGCCTGTAATCCCTCTTTTCCCTGTTTTGATTTTGCACACCACGCTTAGTTTCACGGTGTTTCCAAACTCCTGTGACCAGATGTTCCTTATTAGGAGGTGACTCATCACATTTTCTTGGCAATCATGAATGTAGTAGAAATTACTTGGAGGGGCCCAGGGCACTGGGAAGCCCCATCCCTTCAAGATATTGCTATTCCAACTTCCAGGATTTCAGTCTTTTGATAATCAAGACCTTAATTTTAACCACCAAAACACAGCACAGTTGAGAACTAAGCAAATGCTGTAATTTGGCAATTTACAGTATCATATTTTTATTCTCAAATATTTGGCAGAAAATGTTATAACATATGGGGGTGCCAAAAAAATGTATACATATTTAAAGAGATCGTGGAAGTAAAATCGACCATTTCCAAAAAGTGTGTGAACTGGAGATAAAATGATGTACATAGCATGTTGAGGTACACTTGACCAGTAATGGTACATTCAATTCAACTTCAAAAAGTAATACATAGGGTGGCACCTATAGCACAAGTGGCTAAGGCCATATACACCAGAGCTAGTGGGTTCGAATCCGGCCTGGGCCTGCCAAACAATGACAACTACAACCAAAAAATAGCTGGGCGTCGTGGCAGGCACCAATAGTCCCAGCTTCTTGGGAGGCTGAGGCAAGAGAATCATGTAAGCACAGGAGTTTGAGGTTGCTGTGAGCTGCGAAGCCATAGCACTCTACCCAGAGCTATAGCTTGAGGCTCTGTCTCAAAAAAAAAAAAAAAAGTAATACATAGATAACATAGCTTAAAATGTGTATTTTCTTTTTGGTACTCTATGTATTTGAAAATATACAAACAACATATATTATGCAGATTAATTATGTGACATATAAAAATAAACACTGATAAACCTGCCACTCAACTTAGAAAGTAGAACATGGTGGTGGCTCATGCCTGTGATACCAATATTTTGGGAGACAGAGGTGGGAGAATCACTTGAGGCCAGGAGTTCAAGACCAGCCTATTCAACAGAGTAAAACTGTCTCTCTAAGAAAAAAAAATCATTTTGAGGACTTGATTTTCTTTTCTTTCTTTCTTTTTTTTTTTTGCCATGTCTGTCAGAAACTAAGAGCTCTAATTTTCAGTAGTTTCCAATCACTGGATGGTAGTAAAAAGCATTTCTTACCACAGGGCCATAAGTGTGGCTTTGAATATTGTTATCTGGGACTAAAGATTTGTTCCTTCTTGATGCAAATCACCTAATGCTTTGAAAAATGTCCATCTAACACAGTCTTTTTCTTTTCTTTTCTTTTTTTTTTTTTTTGAGACAGAGTCTCAAGCTGTCACCCTATAGAATGCTGTAGCATCATAGCTCACAGCAACCTCCAACTCTTGGGCCCAAGCAATCCTCTTGCCTCAGTTTTTCTATTTTTAGAAAAACGGGGTCTTGCTTTTGCTCGGGTCTTGCTTTAGAGACGGGGTCTTGCTTTTGCTCGGGCTGGTCTTGAACCCATGAGCTCAAGCAATCCACCCTCCTCGGCCTCCTAGAGTGTATACAGACATTTATAGAATACTCTACCCAGCAACTGCAGAATGTATATTCTTCTCAAGTACAATAGGACTATATATTAGGCCTTAAAACAAATCTTAATATATTTAAAAAGATTGAAATCATACCAAGTATGTTTGTTTGTTTGTGTTTTGAGACAGAATCTCACTCTATTGCCCAGGCTAGAGTGGTGTCAGCCTAGTTCACAGTAACCTATGTTACTCCTGGGTTGAAGCTATCCTCCTACCTCAGCCTCCAGAGTACGTGGGACTACAGGTGCCTACCACACCGCCCAGATAATTTTTCTATTTTTAGTAGAGGCAAGGGCTAGAAATGGGTAGAGATAAAATGGATAGCAGTGCTATAAATTATATCTCAACATGTTTAGGCTATGCACATCCATTTTATCTCCCACCTGAGCCTTTGCACTTACTCATGAGCTCAAGCTATCCACCCACTTCACCCTCTCAGTGTGCTAGGATAGCAGGTGTGAGCCACCACATCTGGCCCAATTTGTCTTTCTATGATTGAGATGCACTTCTTTTATCAGTGTTTTCTGGTAGACAGTTGGTTATTGACGTGGTATCTTCTTTTTTTTTTTTTTTTTTTAGAGACAGAGTCTTACTTTGTCGCCCTTGGTAGAGTGCTGTGGTGTGACAGCTCACAGCAACCTCCAACTCTTCTCTTGTGTCAGCCTCCCAAGTAGCTGGGACTACAGGTGTTCACCACAACACCTGGCTATTTTTTTTCTTGCACTTTGGCAAAGGCTAGGTTTGAACTTAACACAGGCATTTTGTTTTGTTTTGTTTTGTTTTGTTTGGAGATAGAGTTTCACTTTGTTGCCCTTGATAGGGTGCCATGGCGTCATAGCTCACAGCAACCTCAAACTCTTGGGCTCAAGCAATCCTCTTGCCTCAGCCTCCCAAGCAGCTGGGACTACAGCCACCTGCCACAACACTGGGCTATTTTTAGAGACAAGGTCTCGCTCTGGCTCAGGCTGGTCTCAAACCGTGAGCTCAGGCAATCCACACATCTCAGCCTCCCAGAGTGCTAAGATTACAGGAGTGAGCTTGTAACACAGGCATTTACAATGATAAATGTCCTTTTTTTTTTTTTTTGAAACAGACCCTCAAGCTGTCCCCCGGGGTAGTGTGACGTGGCATTACAATTCACAGCAACCTCCAATTCCTAAGCTCAAGCGAATCTCCTGCCTCAGCCTCCCAAGTAACTGGGACCACAGGCATCCGCCACAATGCCCAGCTGTTTTTTTGGTTGCAACTGGCCGCCTGGGCTGGATTCGAACCCGCCACTTTAGGTGTATATGGCTGGCGCCTTAGCCACTTGAGCCACAGGCACTGAGCAGATAAATGTCCTTCTTAATATTGCTTTAACTGCACTCTTTAAGTTTTGTTATAGTGTTCATTTTTATTCATCTCAAAGTATTTTTAAATTTCTCTTGCAATTTATTCTTTGACCTGTGGGTTATTTAGGACTATGTTGTTTAATCTGCACATATTTTTTGAATTTTCCAAATTTCTATTACTGATTTCTAATTTCATTTTATTGTGTTTAGATAACATACTTGATATGAGGCTTGATATGAGGTGCAATGAATACATTTATCTCTGTTGTATCATATGTCAGTATTTCATTCCTTTTTATTGTTGAATAATATTCTGTTGGATGGAAATACTCTCAGATACACCACATTTTGTTTATCTGTTCATCAGTTGATGACTATTTGGATTTTGTTCCACTTTCTAGCTATTATGCATAATGTTGCTACAAACATTCATGTACAGGTTTTGTGTGAACACCCAAGCTGGGTGCCTCCCTTAAGTTCAAGAGTTCTAGATCAGCCTGAGAAAGAGCAAGACCCCATCTCTACTGAAAATAGAAAAATTAGCTGGGTGTTGCATCCCAGTACTCCTAGCTACTCAGGAGGCTGAGGCAGGAGGATACCTTCAACCCAGGAGTTTGAGGTTACTGTGAGCTAGGCTGAAGCCATGGCATTTTAGCCGAGGCAACAGAGTGAGACTCTCTCTCTAAAAAAAAGAAAAGAAAAGAAAAATTGCCCAATTAAAAATGGGCAGAGGATCTGAACAGACATTTCTATAAAGAAGATATACAAATGGCCAACAAGCATTTGAAAAGAAGCTCAACATCATTGGTTGAGGAAAACGCAATCAAAACTGAATATTGGCTCGGCGCCTGTGGCTCAATCAGCTAGGGCGCCAGCCATGTACACCTAAGGTGGTGGGTTCGAATCCCCAGCCTGGACCCACCAAGCAACAATGATGGCTGCAACCAAAAAAAAAATGGCCAGGCGTTGTGGCGGGCGCCTGTGGTCCCAGATACTTGGGAGGCGGAGGCAGGAGACTCGCTTGAGCCCAGGAGTTGGAGGTTGCTATGAGCTGTGATGCCATGGCACTCTACCCAGGGGGATAGCTTGAGGCTCCGTCTCAA
>CAUYQV010038744.1:0-26661 GCA_963574575.1 Galagoides demidoff | reverse complement strand
TCACCCTCCCACCCCCATCCACCCTTCTCCCCTCCCCTTCCCCACCCCCTCCCCATATTTTTGGGCTAGAATTAAGTTGTATCTTTTGCTTGAGAGCTATAGATTAGTTTCATAAAAGGGCTGTGTACATTGGGTACTTTTCTCATAGTTGTCTTAGGTATTACAGGTCCTTTCCAGTTTCATCTTAGGATCAGTTCGACAATTTAAAAGCAATGCATGCTAATCAGCCTGCTGCTGATTAGAATTGGGATTGCCTTGATTTTATAGATTAATTTGAAGAGAACTGATATCTTAACAATACTGAATGTGGTGTAATTTCCTCTATGCATTTATAATTTCTTTTTTTTTTTTTTTTTTTTGAGACAGAGCCTCAAGCTGTCCTCCTGGGTAGAGTGCTGTGGCATCAAAGCTCACAGCAACTCCTGGGCTCAAGCGAGTCTCCTGCCTCAGCCTCTCAAGTAGCTGGGACCACAGGCACCAGCCATAATGCCTGGCTATTTTTTGGTTGCAGCCGTCATTGTTTGGCAGGCCTGGGCTGGATTTGAACCCGCCACCTTAGGTGTATGTGGCTGGCACCTTAGCCACTTGAGCCACAGGCACTGAGCCTAATATTTTATCTTGTTTGCTAGTGAAAAATAATTTGTTTTTTATAATTTCTATGAATTTTTTTTTTTATTTTTGAGACAGAGCCTCAAGCTGTCCCCCTGGGTAGAGTTCTATGGCATCACAGCTCATGGTAACCTCCAACTCCTGGGCTCAAGCAAGTCTCCTGCCTCAGCCTTCCAAGTAGCTGGGAACACAGGTGCCTGCCACAATGCCCGGCTATTTATATTTATACTTTCTTCATCTTTTTCAGGCTTTTTGTGTGTGTGTGTGAGGGTTTGTAGTTTTTGACATAAAGGTCTTAGAAATCTGTCAAATTTGTCCCTGTCTCATTATTTTTATCATATTGCAAATTATATGATTTTGTTTCAACTTCAGGTTGCTCTTTGCTAGTATATAAAATGCAATTAATATTTTTAAATCAATCTTGCATCATGCAACATCATTAAACTGTTGGTTCTACTAGCTTTTTTTGTAGATTTAATCAAATTTTCTGCATAGTTGATCTTCTCATCTTCAAATGGAAAGAGGTTTTCTTCTTTTTTTTTTCCAATCTGGATTATTTGTTTGTTTGATTTTTCCTTGCCTTTTTACCTTGGGTAGAACCTCTGGGATGACATTGATTAGAAATCCATAGTGGACATTCAGTCTTTCACCATTAAGTATGTTTTAGATGTGAGGTGCTTTGTAGATGTTCCTTACTAGGGTAGGGAAGTTCCTTCTATCCCTAGGTTCCTGAGACTTTGATCAGGAAAAGACTGGATTTTTTTCAAGGCTTTTTCTACAACAATTGAGGTATTAATATCATTTCTTTTTTAAATCTATTAATATGGTGGATTACATTGGTTAATTTTTTAATGTTAGCCCAACTGTGCATTCTTGAGATAAATCACGCTTGGTCATGATGTATTATCTTCTCACTATATCGTTAATTTAATTTGCTAAACTATACTTTAGAATATTTACAACTATGTTCATGAGAGATAATGATCTATAGTTTCTCTATAATTAATGTGATGTTTGTGGAATTAGTTAAGAAGTATTTTCTTTGCTCCAGTTTTTGGAATATTATAGAATGGGCATTATTTTTTGCCTAAATATTTAGTTGAAGTCACCAGGGAAGCTATCTGCATCAAAGTTTTTTCTTTAAGATAGCTTTTAAATTACAAATTTAACTTCTCCATAAGGACTATTCTGGTTATCTATTTCTTCTTCAGTCAACTTTGTTAGTTTTTATCTTTTCAAGTAATGTATGTTGTTGAACTCATGGCTAGGGTTTCTACATAATATTTCCTTATTAGCCTTTTAATATCTATAGAATTTATAGTGATAACATACATTCATAACAGATATTGGTAATTTGTGTATTTTCTTTTTTTCCCTCCCCTCATCTATTGACTAGAGGTTTATAAGTATTTTATTGATCTTTTTAAATAACAACATTTTGGTTATATTTATTTTCTCTGTTGTTTCTGTTGTGTATTTCTTTGATTTTCTCTGATTTTCCTTTTTTTCTACATACTTTGGATTTAATTTATTCTTTTTCTAGTTTTTTAATGTAAAAGTATAGACAATTCTTCTTATTAATATAGACTATAAATTTCTTTCTAAATGCTGCTTTATCTACAACCCACAAATTATGAGTGTTATATTTTCATTTTTATACAGTTTTAAAACACTTTAGTTTTCTTTTTGATTTCTTTTTCTGACCCAGTGTCATTTGGAATTGTGGTATATATTTTTCAAATACTTGAGAATTTTCTTGTAGATCTTTTTGTTACTGATTTGTAATTTAATTCCACTGTTGCATAACAGTGGTGGAACAGAACTCTGTATAACCTAAGTCCTTTTAAATTTATGAGGCTTACTTTATGATCTATAGCTGGAACTATTTTTTAAAATATTCTATATACATTTGAAAAAAATGCTATTGTTCTATGGGGTTTTTACATAAATGTCAATTAGGGCAAGTTTTATGATAGTGTTCTTAATACTGATTTTCTGTTTATTTGTATCAGTTGTCAGAGTAGGATGTTGAAATCTTTGACTATAATTTGTCTATTTGTTTTTTGCAGTTCTATCAGTTTTTCCCATATATACTGTTTTGGGTAGAATTCTGATGTTGCCAGAATTTTTCTGTTGCTTTCTCCTCATCTGTGTTTTCTTCTCATTCACTTCCTTCCCCTATTTTTCCTTCTCACTGCCTCCTTTTCTTTTGAATTACCTTGTCTCAGAGCTTAGTTGCTGAAGTGCCCTCTTGATACAAGGCTAAAAGGAATAGAATGCTAAAGAGTAAGCAGGGAAAAAGAGAAAAAAAACAAAAAAGGAGTGAAAGTATAGAATTAGAGAAAAGGAGAGAAGGAGGACAGAAAGAGAGCAACAGGAGAAATGATGTTGTTGGACAGGGTGCTGTGGCCACACTCCAACTCCAGCACTTGGTGGGGGCTGGCTGATCAGGTCCCTTTGTGCCAGGAGCTCCTCTCCAGCCTTGGCAAAAAAACAAGACCTCACCTCTGCCAAATATAGAAAGAGAAAGAAAGAAAAATGAAAAGAAAAATTCAGCAGTATGTCATAGTGGGCACCTGGCAAATGCTGTCTGTCCAAAGTCCAAAGCTAGAAGGACACCCTGGACTGTGAGCTTGTGACTTCCTTGAGTCAGACCGCTGTTGTGACCCCTGGCACTCAGAGACAAGGAAAGTAAAAAAAAATAAAAATAAATAAATGAGAATAAATAAAGAAAATTAAACATACAATTATATAAGATAAGGGAAAAAGGGATATCTTAGCTGTCATTTGAAAAATTTATGTGGGAAAGATGAGAAAAGTATAAAAGTCTATGCCAAAAGAGAAAAAGGGAAGAGAAATAAGAGAGGGTTACAGGGGCTGAAAACCATAACAAAAATGCTATTAAAGAAAGTAACAATGAAAAAATCAAAGTACAACCAACCAAACAAAAGCAAAACAAAAAGAAAAAACAGTAACAACCACAACAATAAGAGAAAAGGGGAAAAATATATGTATAACTGTATATGTGTGTGTATATATGTATATTATATATAGATATGCATATATATAGCAATATATTGCCTGGACATCAGGTGGCACTCTGGTGTTAGGAGACGGAGAACATAACTGCTGGTTTTGTTGTGAACAATGAGTGCTAGAAACCAGTCTCTAGTTGCTAAGGAGATCGGGTCCTGTCTTCTTGACTTACTTGCCCTTAATCAGGGCCTGGTTGTTTCATCAGCATTCAGTCCCGTGGTGGTTGGGTCTTGAAGCTCTCACCAGATTCCCTTAGGAGGCACATCTCCCAGTGTCCCATGACAACAATCCTCAGGGGTGCAGGAGCTGTTCAGCTGAATGCAAGAGTGGATTCCCAATTTCAGCAGGTATGCTAGAGCCGGCCCTACACCCAGCTGACCATTTCTCCCACACAGTGTTGTCAAGGGCAGCCCAGCTAGCAGCCAAGCCGATGGGAGAGCCACCCCACCCAGTATTTAAACCCAGCTGCTTGACACTGTTCGAGTCTACCCACTCATTCAAACCTTCCAAGGCAGCTCCAGCAAGCAATTTGACCCCAAATCAAAAACTGCAGGACAACTCCTGCCTGTCCCCGATCCTCTGGGAGCAGGCTACCCATTCCCATGTATTTGCTTTCTATGCTAGTTTTCCTCAGATCCAGACGTCCTCATTGGTTTCTGTGGTACACTACTGCTTTAATGTGCCCCCCAGAGTGGTGTCTCCAGGTACACTCCCCTGGCCAAAGGTAGCTGAACTTTCCTTTCCCCTGCCTTGCAGCAAGTGGCTAGTAGGGAGATGTTTTTAGTCCACCATCTTGCTCTGCCCCCAATATTTGACCTTCCATTTACTTCTTTCTTAATGGCCCTGGCTAAATTTCAAGTACAATATCGAATAGAAGTGCTGAAAGTGAGCCTGCTTCTTTTTCCCAATCTTACGGGAGAACTTTCATTCTGCTTCTGAATATAGTTTTCTGGTATCTTGTTAATGAATTTTGCATCTATATTCATAAGGGTTATTGGTCAGTAATTTTCTTGTTGTGTCTTTGCCAGGCTTTAGTGTCAGGGTAATAATGGCTTCATAGGACTTAGGAAATGTTCTCTCCTCTTCTGGATAAAACTTTATAATAAAATTTTCTCTTTTAATATATCATAAACTTTTTCATAATAGTCATAATGATTTTTTTAGTAGCTACATAATATTCTTGCAATTAGATCTAGTAGAACTTATGAAACCATTCCTAATTTATATTTGTTTCATATTCTTTTTATTATAAATAATAGAATATATGGCAGTGCCTGTGGCTCAAAGAGTAGGGTGCCAGCCCCATGTGCTGGAGGTGGCAGGTTCAAACCCTGGGCAAATATAAATAAATAAATAAATAATACTAGAATATAAAATATAAACATATCACAACAGTGACCACCTTTGTACAGATATCATTTTATTCTTTAGTGTCACTTTTTTCAAGTGTATGCTTTGTATTTAAAATCAGGGCAGGTAAAGTGACTCATGCCTATAAGCCTAGCACTTTGAGAGGCCAAGGTGCAAGGATTGCTTGAGGTCAGGAGTTCAAGAATAGCCTGGCCAACATAGTGAGAACCCCCATCTCAACAAGACCTTAAAAAAAATTAGCAGAGCATGGTGGCATACACAGATAGTCCCACCTACTTAGGAGGCTGTGTCTGGAGGCTTGCTTGAGCCCAGGAGTTTGAGGTTGCAATGAATTGTTACTGTATCCTAGTCAGGCAACATAGCAAGACCCTGTCTCAAAAAGGGAAAAAAAAAAACAAGAGAAAATCACTATAAGGATTCTTAGTAAAGCATAATCAGATTGAATGCTGGCAGTTCTGAGATATTTCTTCTGCCTATATTATGTGATTTATTTAGACTTATCCATAATGTTGCAAGATGGCAGGCAATTTTAAGATCTAATTAATGGCTTCTTTATTCATTTCATGAGTAGTTAGAGTGGAAAACCATCCCCAACCACTCACTGTTAATGTACTTGAGTGACTACGACATTGGAACAAAAATCTTGCCTTAGTGATGTGTTTTCTCACTTCTGAAATTGGAGTATAGGTACTCTGTTACCATGGATATTTGCTATTTAAATATTTAAAGGTGTAAAATGTTGTCTTGTCTTTGTGGGACCTTATAATGATGAGCAATAAATATTTGAGAAGAAAATTACAAATTATATGTTAGGATTAATACAGATTAAAAATAATTTACTATAGTTTAAAAATTTGTATTATATTGTGATTGAAAACTACATAAATGATTTATAGATTCTCTGGGAAGAGAAATACTAACTACTTGATCAGAGATTGTAACCTTAGAATGAAGTAGCATCTTAGCATTTTATTTTGCTGATAGTTTTCTCTCCTTGCAATTCTTTCATTATTAAGGATATATTTGACAAGACTCAGAGCTTGAGAAATTATTTCTGTTGTTGAGCAGGAAATGTTAGAAAATTTAAAGAGTGAGTAATTCTGTCATACTTGAAACCTAGAGGTACAGTCTGAAATTACACATTAGCTGTTACAGAAATGAGCTTAGTCATAAAATTCTGCAGCTTCCTGCAGAAAATATGGCAGAGATTTGATTTAATGCTTTCTTTGTGTCACAATTACTGATTATAATATGAATATGCCAGATACTGTCCATGAAAAATATGGAATGGGAGTTATTAATCATTTTTATTCTGAGATATATTATCAGTTATAAAATGGAAAATTGCTAGTCCAATAAATATATAGGAGAATGTACAATTAATTCTACTGTATACCTGCTACTATAGTCCCATATCTCCAATTGACTACTTGACATTTCTACTTCGATGACCTTATTATTTAATACTAACCTATTATCTGATGCTGAGTTCCTGGACAGTGATGCAACTTCCAATTACAATGTTTCCATGGAAAAAAATAATTTCTCCTTTGTGACATGTGTCATAGCATAGTGGAAAATGACTATTTTCTGTCTAAAGGACACTTGTGCTTGCTTCTCCCATTATTACTACAAACTCTATATTCCAACTTGCATTCTTCTCTCATTCCAAACTGTCTTCAACGCAAGACTGTCTGGCATAGTTGAAAGCACTGGACTTGTGTCCTACCTTGGATTCTTCCACAATTGAACCCCCTCTGGATATCATTTTTCCTTGCTTTCGTAAAATGAGGGTTTTGGATTAGATATGTAAGCTTGCTTCAGTTCTCTTGCTGTAAAAATTGAGATAACACTCTGGGATGGGTTGTATGACCTGTCAGCAGTTTTCTTCTGGTCTCAACATCTGTCTCTTTATTACTCTTATCCGTTCAGTTGTCAAATAACTTTGTAAATTGTCTCTCATGTGAAATTTTTCACATCTTCACCTCTTCTTTCATTTTTCTTTCCATTTTTGCTTGTCTTAGTCCAGGCTTAGATTACAAGAGCTTTATGTTTAGTTCTAATCTTACTTCACTGTATTTTATGCCCATAATGCTTTTAAATTAATCTTCCCTAAAGACCATTTTCATCAAGTTACTTCTTAGAAAATATGTTATCAGCCCTCTTCTACATATCGTATAACACTTTCTGGGTCTTCTGTTGAACTTATAAATACCTAGCACTGATTTTCTGTTTTATTTTTTATCTTTTTTGGCCAGGGCTGGGTTTGAATCCAGCATGTGGGGCTGGCACCCTACCCTTTTGAGCCACGGGCACCGCCCCGTTCTGTTTTAATTTGTGGTGTTACCTCACCCTGTGTTCTTTTTTTTAATCTATGATTCCTTACCGAAATGCCTTTTTCTTTTTCCCCTTCTATTCTTCCGAAACACTGCCTTGTTTAACTTAACCTAGCCAGTTTAGCAACACGTGGCATTCTCTGAAGGTTGATGCCGCCTTTTATTTCTTTCTTTCTTTCTTTCTTTCTTTTTTTTTTGAGACAGCCTCACCGTGTTACCCTGAGTAGAATGCCATGGTGTCATACCTCACAGCCACCTCAAACTCTCGGGCTTAAGCAATCCTCTTGCCTTAACCTCCTGAGCAACTGGGACTACAGGCACCCACCATGATGCCCAACTAGTTTTTTGTATTTTAAGTACAGACAGCACGAGTACTCTTGCTCAGGCTGGTCTCAAACTCGTGAGCTCAAGCAATCCACGTGCCTCAGTCTCCCAGAGTGCTAGGATTGCAGATGTGAGCCACCCCACCTGACCTATGCTACCTTTTCTAAGAATCCAAAATAATGTCAAGGGACAGGAAAACAAAAATGTCTGCTACTGAGTTTCATCTCTATACCATGCATATTAATCTCATATAAACCTCTCACTAATCATTTGAGATTAATAGTTTTTTTTTTTTTGAGACAGAGTCTCACTATGTCACCCTTGGTAGAGTGTTGTGGCGTCACAGCTCATAGCAACCTCAAACTCTTGGGCTAAAGCAATTCTCTTGCCACAGCCGCTTGAGTAGCTGGGACTACAGGCATCTGCTACAATGCCTGGCTATTTTTTTGTTGTAGTTGTCATTGTTTAACAGACCCAGGCCAGGTTTGAACCTGCCAGCCCCAGTGTATATGGCCGGCGCTCTAACTACTGAGTTATGGGAACTGAGCTAAGAGATTGATAGTATTAACCACATTTTACTGTGAACTCTGAGGCTCAAAGAAAAACTTCTTTATTTTTTTTAAGACAGAGTCTCACTTTGTCACCCTGGGTAGAGTGCTATGGTGTCACAGCTCACAGCAAGCTCAGACTCTTGGGTTTGAAGCGATTTTCTTGCCTCAGCCTCCCAAGTGGCTGAGACTACAAGTGCCCACCACAACACCTGGCTAATTTTTTAGAGACAGGGTCTCCCTCTGGCTCAGGGTGGTCTCAAGTTTATAAGCTCCAGCAATCCACCTGCCTCGGCCTCTTAGAGTGCTAGGATTACAGGCGTGAGCCACCGCACCTGGCCTCAAAGAAAAACTTACACAAATTCACACTGCTAGTGAGCAGTGGAGCTGGGATTGGAACTCTGGCATCTTCTTACTTCTCCCTGAAAAAAAATTAAATGGCCAAAGAACTATTAATTGCCTTTTTATACCACCTCCCTCAACAACACATAAACAGAATTAAAGATACAATTACAATTATAAGTGCTTAGCATATGGTCTGGTACCTAGCAGATACTCTAAAGACTCAGATGAAAGTTTTTCTTTAATTTTGAAAATATAGGCATTTTAAGAGTTCTTTTTTTAAACCTCATTTATCAAAGGATCTTGAAGTATGGGAGTCCTTTCATATGGTAAGGAGTGTCTCATTTTGTTTTAGGGACCCCAATGCAATTTCTAATGAGATATGAAGTCAAAGGAAAAATATGAAAGCATTTTATTTTTTCCCATTAAAGTCTGAAAAAGAGATAGCTTTCCTGTAGGTATTCAACAATCATACTTTCATAACATTAACAAGATAAGATTAGGACCAGTGGTGAACAATTACAGCAATGTTCATTAATGAGATTTTAAAAGAAGTCAAATTGTTGGAAGTGACTTACGTACTTGTATTCGTCAATGACTGTCATTGTGAAAATGTAGGTATTTAAAGAGGAGCAGCTACCTACAGAAAGAATGTTCTCTCTCAACTTTGTTTTCATTCTGAATGTCAGTCATCTTGCATGATGATTGACCCCATCATTGTGGCTTCACTCATCTTTTCTTTAGTATTGACTGCCCATTTCTGCCTACAGTCCTTTGTAGCTCTCCCAACTTTAATCCTGCAGCTTTAACCAACTGCTTGATATTTCCATTGATGACACACCATCTCAAACTTAGTGTTCATTATGTGCTATGTTTATAATTGTGTGTTTGTATTACTGTATTACCTTCTCAAATAGAGTATAAAGTTTTTGTGTAAAGACTTAAACTCCTTTGAATCTGCTATACCTAGTATACTGCTGTGTATACAATAGGAGTTCAAGTACATGTGATTACGATAGTCTTCATAAAGTAGCTCTTCTCTTTTGGTAGCTTCAAAACCCTACCAAAGAGTTCAGAGTTCCGATACGATTGCAAACTCTATAAATGTAACTTAACAAGATGCTGTTTTATACCTTGTAAAAATGAAACCAGTATTTCTGAAAATTGTTATGTACTTTGTAGAAGAAAATACTTTGTCTTTGATAAATGACTTAAATACATTTATTTAAAATTAAATCCATTGGAACTTTTGAAGGTGACAGGTATGTTTATTACCTTGATAATGGTGATGGGTATGTGCAAACTCATCAAATTGTATACATTATACAACTAAATATGTGCATTTCTGTGTATAAAATTATACATAAATTAAGCTGTTAAAAATTATGTCTGCTATGTTTAATAGGCAATATAAAATTATAGAACATATTTTTGCTATTTGTATCACTTTAAATTGATTTGATTTTCTGTGCATTTAGCTTGGTTTTATTTCTCATTTGTCTATACTTTGTCTTCAGCCATTTTCTTTTTAATTTTTCGTTAATGATACTTCTGGTCCTTAAAGTGTTTGCAGCATATGTTAAATTATTTTTAATGTCTTGAAGTTGTTCATACAGACTTGAGGACAAGGACCATGATTTACTTGTCTTTATGTTGGCAATATGTCTAGCACAGTCACTGAAATAAATCCAGTTAGTGGCAGATCACCAAGGTATCCTGAAATGGTGACCAAAGCTGGTTATTCATTAAGTTGTCTGGGCCCTAGTCACATTCGCAGTATAAATTAAAAGCCTTGATGATGATTATGGACTCTTACAATTTTAGCAAGTCTTGATTATGGTTTTAAACTTTTGGAAAACATCTTTCAGTGAAAAAGTAAATATACACAAAGTATATTGATGTTTCAGCTTTGTATAAAATAGGCTTAGGTCAGAATTAATGATTCCATATCTGCCGTGAGTCTTATATTAAAGTACCTTTTAATCATTGTGTGATTTAATCAACGTGTGATACATTCTGATGTTTAAAATGTAGTTTTACAACATTTTGCTTTCCCTACCCCCTCCCTCCTTATTTTTACAAAGTTACCAGGTAGTGACATTGCCAGTGGGAGTGATGTGCTTTCTGATGTCATACCCAGTATTCCAAGTTCACCTTGCCTGCTTCCTAAAAAGAAAAACAAGCACCGGAATTTAGATGAACTTCCTTGGAGTGCAATGACAAATGATGAGCAGGTAAATATCTCCACATTCTTAATTAAAAGCATCTATGTGGAGAATATATGAGGCTCAGTTTATTGCCTATTTAAAGTTACTAGGTAAATGCACCTCAAATTTAGATTTAGTAATTTAACTGTTTTTTGGGATATAATCATTAGTGCTTCTCATAAATAAAACACATAGTAATTGATATAGTAAAGGATGAGAGATTTTGGTAATGATATTGTTTGTTGTAATTTTTATCACACAGGTGGAATATATTGAATATCTGAGTCGTAAAGTCAGTACTGAGATGGGTCTTCGGGAACAACTTGACATTATTAAAATCATTGATCCTTCTGCTCAAATCTCCCCTACAGACAGTGAGTTTATTATTGAACTTAACTGTCTCACAGATGAAAAACTGAAGCAGGTATGTAAAGAAAATATAGATTGTTTACCTATTGAAAATACTGCCATCTTCTAAAATGTAGACTTGAGTAATCATTGTAAATGCATAGATGAACAAGGTCAAAATTACTGCTATAAAATGTAATATTGGCAAAAATCACGGTAATATTTGAGAACATGTAGTTTAAGAGGATTTAGGCACATCTCATCTGGCAGTACCTTTCTGGGATCACTATGGATCTAGAACCTGCTCTTTAGTTTTGAAAGAGAAAACTTTGAAACTTAATGTTACCACATAAGGGGTGATTAGGCTAAGATACAGATTTATTCTAATTCAACTTACAGGAGACTAATTATCCAAATACCAATTATTAAAAGCTACTTTGCTGCTGTTTTTCTCTAAGTACATGACTGAATGAATATTCTTTTTCTTAAGTTCTACTTTTGGTTTATTTTGCATTTGTCATTACTTATGAAAAATTTCTCGCATTTCAATATTTCTCCCAATAGACATAGTATAATTTTCTACATTCCAGCTCATTTTTCATTAGTATGGTAAATTGATATCTTATATTTGAAGACAATTACTATTGGTCCTTAGCTAAGATGGAAACACTCTGATCTTAGATATAATCTGAAATTTACATAAATCATCTGAAGTGGAGACCTTTAACAAATACCTAATCTTGTCTGTTTTGTTTTGTTGCTAGTTTCTATTCAGTGATATTTTCTTACAGTCTTAAATTATGAAGGCAAATAACCTTCCAGTTACTGATTATATTTTATATGCTTTTAAAATCTAGCTCATAGCATGTTTTCTAGAATTTTGAATATTGTCCATTTTTCTGGTACTTATTTCTAAATTTAGAGATTTCATTTGCCCTTCTGTTCTATCTTATTTATGAATCTGCAGCACTTTTGATTAAGTACAATGTAATTTTTCCCTCCCAGAATTTTGGGGGTAGAAAGCCAGGGTAAAACACTAACCAGTTTTTGTCTGTGTATCCCAAGGTCAGAAACTATATCAAGGAGCATAGCCCTCGCCAACGGCCTGCAAGAGAGGCCTGGAAGAGAAGCAACTTTAGTTGTGCAAGCACCAGTGGAGTGAGCGGTGCCAGTGCCAGTGCCAGCAGCAGCAGTGCCAGCATGGTCAGTTCTGCAAGCAGCAGTGGGTCCAGTGTTGGAAACTCTGCTTCAAACTCCAGTGCCAACATGAGTCGAGCACACAGTGACAGCAACCTGTCTGCAAGTGCAGCAGAGCGGATTCGGGATTCAAAAGTAAAACGTCTAATCAATACAAAACTTTACCTTTCAATACTAACATTAGTACTCCTTCATATAAATTTCTTAAAGAGTTAAAATTATCCTGCTTGTCTTCATGCCTGTGGGTTTTGGTTTCAATTGTGCAAGCAGGATGCTCTGCTACTAAACTAAGCACTCTAGCCTGAGTGCTTTAACATGATGTTTTGACCCACAACCATATTGTTACATTCAATTTTACCTGATTTTTGTGTCTGTTTTAAGTCAGATAAATTGGTGGAAATAATGAGCTATTCTCAAGATTGCAATATTGACTGCAACTCACTACTGAGCGAATCTCACTATGTTGCTGATGTTGCTGTCTATTAGCTCCTAAGAATATCATGTATGTTTTATGTGTGTCTTAATGTTTTCTTAATGTTTTAATCTTGAATCTTTCTTCTTAGCTAATTTTAAAATGTAATAATGCTTTCTGTAATTTCCATCTATTCTTTCACTGTTGAAAAAATATATAATATTGTCAGACACTAAAAAAAGGAAAATGTAAGCATATATAAAATGGTGCTGTGGCTTAGCAGGGGAGTTTAGTTCCTTGCAGTGGCAAGAGTCTGAAGAGCCATTTTAAGGATGATAGGAGAATTTGTTTAATTCTCTGGGAACCCAGTGGTGACTTGAAGATTCCTTCCCTGGTTCTTAGTGAAGTAGCAGAAACATAGCTAGCTTTGTTGGTTGCCAAGGGATTTCTCTGAGTATGTGGTCATTCCTTTCTGGCGTCAGTTCACCAGTGACAAGGGTTGGAGGATTCACGGGGTTTCTAATGGACTTTTAAGATGGTATTTTCCTAATATGAAAGAGGCATGATCCTTTCCCCCAGCCATTGTAAAATTGCTAGTGTTTTTAGATGAAAGGTACTTGCGAATCATAATCATTAGTGATTTGGGCAATGTTCTCTACATTGGTTTTTAGTAGTGTCCCCTAGTATTAATTGTATGTTCACCATGCACTGACACCAATGTACCTTAATTGGATTTTTTTAAAAAGGAAGTCTTTGAAATGTCCATTTATTTATAACTAACCAAAATTATCAAGTTTTAGCCCTTCCTAATCAGAAGGCACTGGTCAAATACTATAAAAGTAGAATATTGAAGAACTATTTTCAAGTCTAATCCAATGGCTCACTTAATTAGAACAAGGATCATACTAACAGCTCTTAAAATTTAGAAAATGGACAATTTGATTCATAAAATATTTGGGGGTGAATATGCAAAGAACTCAAACCTTACTGATTTAGAAATTTTTATTTTGACAGAAGCGATCCAAGCAGCGAAAGTTACAGCAGAAGGCCTTCCGGAAGAGGCAGCTGAAAGAGCAGAGGCAGGCACGGAAGGAGAGGCTAAGCGGGCTGTTCCTTAATGAAGAGGTGCTGTCCTTGAAAGTGACTGAGGAAGACCATGAAACAGATGTTGATGTTTTGATGTAATAAGGATGAATTGATCAGCGTTCTTTCTAAGCACTAAAGTATTCTATCCTTATTGGTTTACATGCATCTTGACCAAAATTTTGGTTAGGGCTGTGCTGATATACCATTAATAATTTAAGCCAGTTGTTCTTAGTGGATGATCCAGGGACCTGCGGCTTCAGCATTACCTGAGAAGTTGAGAAGTTGTTGGGATGCCTACTATTGGGCCCACCCCCAGACCTAGTGAAACAGAAACCTGAGTGAAGGGGCCCAGCGTTGTGTTTTAACAAGTGCCAGGTTATTCTCAGGCACATTCTAGTTTAAGAACCACTGACTTGGGTAAATGTTTTGACTATTTAAACATTATGGTGGTTAAGCGGGCTTTTTCAAAGACCTAGTACTTTTACAGTTTAGAAGATTTCAAAGTACCGCTCACAAGTAGTTTATTATGTCAGTATACATACATGTGTGAAGATCATAATTCCGTTCCCTTCTTAATGTTATAATTTCTTAGTTTACTTTTTCTAAAGGGCCATAGCATAATTCTTGATAACTGGTTGAAATCTTTTTTGAGGTGTGGGAGTGGGCAAGGTGTGGATTGCTGTTTACAATAGTGCCTTCATTAGGTTTAGTTCTATTTTCATTCATTCTTAACTCAAAGGTATAATAACTGGCCCTAATCTTTTTCCTGTTAGATTTATTTTTTTCACATTATGTAAATTCAATATTCTTTTTGTAAGTGATGACTACTGAGGAAATAATGTTACTAGTAGCTGAATTTTAGACTTGATGTTAGGTTGATTAATACTCTAATGGGAAAGCAATTAGGCAAAAGAACCAGTTCTGCTTTTCCATTGCTTACTGAAATTTTAAGCTGTAAAATTGTCTCAGAGGCAAAAAATAAGTCTCTGTATCTCTCTCAAGTTCTTTTTGTCATTTTTTTTTCCAGCACAGCTCTAATTTTTAAATATTTGGCATAATAGCTTCTGGCATGTGACCTGGTTAATATTCAAAATTACCTGATGGAAACCCTTACAGTTCTGCTAATCTTCTCTATAAATTAGATATATACAGAGTAGTAAGGTATAGAAACTTTAGGTTGTTGGTTATTAATAGAACCCTAATTTTAAATCTGAAATTATAGAGTATCTTTACATGTTTTTGTAGAGAGTTTGTGGTTATGAACATTGGGAATAGTGTGGTTCCTTTTCTTCTCCCACGTCTTGAACATTCACATGGGTTAAAGAAGATGAAAACTAATACTACTGACAATCAAGCTGCTTTTTCTGACTTTGATAATTTTCTTTGTATTGTAGGTAATCATGGTTCTGTAGGAAGACTTTTAATCAATATTTGTTAAACTCTAGAATCCAGAGGTTAATAGGATTTCTACTTTTTAATTTTTGTTATATTGAGTAGCTTTTTAAGAAAAAGATTAATGACTTTAATTCTTAGTTGATATAAAGGCTTAAACTTTGCTTATAATCAAGTGTATTAAATTTTTGATTACATTTTATGGTTTCTTAAATACTAAAGAATGAAAACTGAGGATAAAAATTGATGCATTGCAGCTTTGCTGAGGTCTGTGGTATGGTTATAACCTTTTGAAGACTACTAAGGTCATAATTTAAATTTTTACTAAAATAAAGGTAAATATCTGTCTGTTATTTTCAATTGGAATAATCCTGACTTTCCCCCATCTGCTCTTAATGAGCTTAGAGTTCGGGGATAGACTCCAGAATATTCTCTAGAAGGTGGAGTCAGTCTTGTTATTTTCCTTGCCAAGTGTAAGAAGAGCAAATATATTTCTTTACTGCTCTTAGCAGGAGCAGAATCCAACAGAAAGATTTCCTACCTTCTTTACCTATTTTTAAAGGAAAGTAGTCCCCTTTTAGAGACCATAGAGCAGTATTTATCTGTCAAATACTTACAAACTGTTTACTTGACAGTGACCAGTAAAGGAAAATCTTAGTCATGATGTAATCTCTAAACAATTCCTCTATTCCCCCAATAATCAAGTAGTCTTATTACTTTAGAATTAATTTAAGATACTATTAAACAAATTTACCAAAGTATCACAGCACCAATTTTTACTTTGTGAAGGTTTGCATAAACAGTAAAGAAGTACATTGTGAAATTTTGTATAAATCTGATACACTGTTCTTATAATCCTGTAAATTAGAGATAGCCCATAAAGTTGGTCTGGAAGAGATTGAAAATATTTCCTTTGATTGAAAGAAAAAACATTAAACAACTTGGGCTTGCTTATGATCCAAGAAGGAGATTAAAAAGTCTTTCTCCCTCCCCCAAAAAGAAGCCAACTGAAAAAGAAGACATAAACAAAAAGTTCTTTTGTCTTTGTTAACATGCTATACTTTTTTCTGTTTTAAAGCCTCATGTAGGTAATTCAAGTTGGAAAAATCTCTTTTTTGGAATATAATAAATTATTTAATCAGGTATATCTCTGAGTCTAGGTTAAAATAAATCCAACTCAATATTATTTTTTTATATATAAACCCTAACTTACCAGTTAATAAAAAGGCAATTATTTATGTGCTCCATTGTTGGTTCTCATATGTAAGGGAGCTGATATTGGAGCAAGTAATTCTCTCCGTTTTTAAAATAAACCTTATTAACTGAGGGTATGATAAATTCCCCCAAGATTTATCCAAATACATTTTATTAGAGATCTTGTAGTGTGTCAGTCCCTACCTTAGCTTTTTAAAGGATGAACCTTGAGTTAAACAAGATGGTATATGGGTGGCGCCTGTGGCTCAAAGGAGTAGGTCGTTGGCCCCATATGCCAGAGGTGGCGGGTTCAAACACAGCCCCGGCCAAAAATTGCAGAAAAAACCAAGATGGCATGTATTTTCCATGGTCTTGCAAAAATTAAAGAAAGGCAGTATACTATAACATGTAGTGGGGGTAAATAGGACTTAGTTCATTCTGTCCCAAAACAAGAACTTAGGAAAACACTTTTTTTCCCATAGGACTTCTTCATCTTAATTTTTTGTTAGGCTGTGACAATTATGTCCAGTGTCCTCCATCCTTTGCACAAATTAGATAATGGCTGAATTAATCCCAGAAATTGACTTCTAAACTAATGATTCTGTAGATTGGGTAGATGTCCCATTTTATTTAGTTTTTAAAAGTACTAAATCTTATCCTCATAAAAGAAAAATTACAAGAAACAGCTGTACAAAGGTATCTAGATTCTGATGAGCTTTAAAAGTTGTAAAATTTATCAGATATTTTCATAGTTAAGCCAAAAATGTTAGGACATACATAACCAATATAGAAGTCATGTTTGTTTCCAGATTGTCTAGCAGACATTTTGTTCATAGGTTACTCTGTATAGCCTCATGTGCCTTAAGGTGGTGAACTCTGTACTTTTTGTCAATATTAGGCCTTTTCCAAACTCAAAAATGATCTAAATGTTATAATTCATTTTATATAGTGCCCATGGTATCAGATATCAGTAAGCCATTGAATTGAACCAATCAATAGTAATAGATAGTGAAACAAAGCAAAAACCTGCAGATCTTAAATTTCATTTGCTTAACTTTATTTTTGGCCCACCTAGATCATTGAAGATCCTCGAAAATTATCTAAGGTATGTCTTAATACATTTTTTTTTCCTGAAGAGGGTCACAGGCGAGGATATTTTTTAAAACCAAATAACTTTTAGATCTGGTGTGATAATTTTAAAGGTATAGACAAAAGTACTTACACAGAGATTATATAGCAAGTTGAATCTCTTAGTGATATTAAGTATTCTTTGAATCCATTTGTGTAATAGCTGGAACACTACCTTCCCCTTTCTTTTAACAAATGACCTTTTAGTACAACTGTCTTCAAGAAAAATGTTTGTTCAGAATTGAGGGGAGGTGGTTACTTTATTTTTTTTCTTTTTTTTTTAATAAATGATAGCTGTGTACATTAATGCAATCATGAGGTACAGTGTGGTGTTTGGGGAGGTGGTTACTTTAAGTCAGTGTATAGTTTGAGGCAGTTGATAGGAAAATCCCCAGTTGTGTTCAAATAATAATGTCAGTGTTGAGTACCCTGACATTCAACAGATTTAAACTAGAAGTAATTTTAATCCTGAAAAGGACTGTTAGTTAAAAAATAAGTGTTTGTATACACATGTACTTGGTAACTTTGGATTCGTTTTAAGTCTACTAAAGTAAGATAAATTTTATCTTAAAAATGAAATCATGTTAAGTGGGTGAGAACCATCTAAAGAGATACTTTGATCTAGTAATTTCTGTCATCGTAGTATCTGGAACTAACTCCTTAGAATGTTTGAGTCTTATTTCTTAGAAAATAATCTACTTATCCCAAAGGCTTAGAAAGAACTCTGAAAATTCTTCTTCCTGAGTAATAAGGAAGTTACACAGTATAGCTGAAGATCTGAGTTGACTAAAATTTTATTTTCCTATTTTTCCTAATATTAAAATTATTTGTTTTCAGCTTTCCCTCCAAGTATCTTTTTAAGTTAAGGTTATTATTGTTAGTGTTTAACGTAGGTTCACATAATGGTAAATTAAATTTTAATTTGACATTCATACTGAACTCAGAAAAATTGGTTTGATATTCTCTGAATTCACCAGGTAGTACTTTTTCTTTATTGTCATGTTACTTTGTTACATCTTTGTGGTCAATGAAATCTGTGAAAATCTGTGTTCATTTTTGTGGTGTGAGGAATAGAAGTGAAAAAAGAGGAGAATTTCTCTAATTATACATATACATTTTGACTGTGTAAAGGTAGTTGTAGAATTAATATGTATAAATGACAAGTTAACACTATTCTAAATTGTTCTAAGGAACAGTGGCCTGAAGCCATGACTTGTTTTGTGGAGCTGATGGCTCTTTAACAGTAGCTGACCTATTGGATTTCAATTAAGACTTGCAGTTAGGTTATCTAGCTGAGGCTTCTAGGAATGGAGCTGATAATGGCTGTTCCTATAGTGTATCAATTTAATTTCCTATTCGAGTACTCTAATTTAGATATAAGTATTATTCCCTCAGGCTTTTTGTTATAATAATAGGCCTGTTGTCAAAAACTATTAATGATAAACAGAAGTATATATAAAACATTTCACAGATGGTTAAAAATTTCAAAATGTGGGGTTTTGTTTTTGTTTTTTAGTTTCAGAGATTAGTTATGTAGCATCAACATCATAACCAAAGCAAGTAGGAAGTTGACTGGTTTGGAGAATCTTCCAAGTAGTCTTAAATACTATAATGTATCAGATTGTTAATCGGGATTTTTTTTCCTATATTCCTGCTCAATGTATTACTATATTAATGCACTTTTGTATATACCACTGTCTTCTGTACATTCTGTACTTACTATAGTGTATATAAAGGCTTGTTTTTCCTGAAGCTGTGAGGTAATAACAATAGCTGTAAAACAAGCTGTTTCTATTTTGAGTTCCTCCTTGTACTTGAAAGTAGTTCAGTAGTTAAATCTAAATGAGTATGTATGGTTGTAATTAAAACTGGTAATGTGGCAGAGCTGTCTTTTGAAACTGAATATCAGAATGAAAAGTTTTTTGGTCATTAAGAACCCTTGTAATAATACCATTTTTTATTGTTTCTTTTGATATACCTGAGTTTTTACAAACCCTACTGCTGCTCACTACTTCATACTTCTGAGTCATCTCCTTTCATGCTCTATCCTAGAACATTTACCACCAGAGAAGAATTGCTTTCTTTTCTTTTGCTCACAGTTTGGTTAGGACTCTAAATTTGTTTTGTGAAGGCTGCAGTTTCCCAAATGTCATTGGCAAAATACTTTTTTTCTGGAGAGATCAGCTTTCTAGAGGATTAGCATTCATAGTAAGTGAAAATTAGATCTGTTTTTTGACAGAAAATAAGATCTATTTTCCTTATATATTGATCCAGAATCTTTGTAAGTTATAATTTTCTAAAAGAAATACCTGTGAGCAATTTTATGGATGAAGGAGCAATTCAGCTTTTCAGCAGCAACTTTATCTCTTGCCACTAGAGGGAGGTGTGTGGTTGCTCTCTTTGAAAAATAGCTGCTTTTATTTCAGAGGTTGGAATAGTCATTCTCAAAATTCCTTTTGTGGTATTAAATACTTTCATTTATTAGTCAAAGGTAAGCTAATTACACTTGTTCAGATCTTATGCTTTTCTGTCTTCAATTTTTAATAAATGTGAGTTAGATATTAAGTGAAACATATGTATGTGTGTTTTTTTTCTTAGGTACTCAAGAACTGTACTGGCTCGGCGCCTGTGGCTCAATCGGCTAAGGTGCCAGCCACGTACACCCAAGGTGGCAGGTTCGAATCCCCAGCCCAGGCCCGCCAAACAACAATGATGGCTGCAACCAAAAAATGCCCTGGTGCGCGCCTGTGGTCCCAGCTACTTGGGAGGCAGAGGCAGGAGACTCACTTGAGCCCAGGAGTTGGAGGTTGCTCTGAGCCGTGATGCCATGGCACTCTACCCAGGGGGGATAGCTTGAGGCTCCATCTCAAAAAAAAAAAAAAAGACATTTATACTCTATACTAATGGATCTGGCATGTACCCTTGCATTATGCACCATAAGTGTGATCCCACCATTCACCGTCCCTCGATCTGACCTTCCCCCTACTCCCCTCCTCCCTCCTTCATCTTGGGCCATAGTTGTAAACTATTCTTCATATGAAAGTGAGTGATTGTAAATTGGTTTCATAATACTACATTTCCACTCAGATCAGGAACCAGGCAAGGTTACCCATTGTCTCTACTGCTTTTTAACATTGTAATGGAAGTCTTAGCCATCGCAATTAAGCAAGAGAAGGCAATCAAGAGTATAAAAATAAGGGGTGGCACCGGTGGCTCAAGGGAGTAAGGCGCCAGCCCCATATGCTGGAGGTGGTAGGTTCAAACCCAGCCCTGGCCAAAAACTGCAAAAAAAAAAAAAAACTATACAGACAGGGTCAAAGGAGATTATCACTCTTCACAGATGATATGATTTTATACCTGGAAAACCCCAGGGACTCAACCTCAAAATTCTTAGAAGTGATCAAGGAATACAGTAGCATCTCAGGATATAAAATCTCAATACTCACAAATCAGTAGCTTTTATATATACCAATAATAGTCAAGCCGAAAAAATAGTCAAGTCTCTGTTCCCTTTACAGTTGTGCCAAAGAAGATGAAATATTTGGGAATTTACCTAATAAAGGATGTGAAAGATCTTTATAAAAAGAATTATGAAACTCTGAGAAAAGAAGTAGCTGAAGATGTTGACAAATGGAAAAACATGCCATGCTTATGGCTGGGAAGAATCAACATTGTTAAAATGTCCTTACTACCCAAAGCAATTTACAAATTTAATGAAGTCCTCATCACAGAAAGTTCTATTGGACCAGTGCTGCTCTAGAGATTTGCTGTTTTATGTAGTAGACATTATCATGTTGCCAGTGAACAGTAATCAGTGGATAAAAACTGCTGCCCACAATTAACTGTTATAGGTGATTGGTGTGAGTGGGAGAGCAAACTATTTCATATTATACTTCATTAAAGCCACTACCAAAGTTGGGAACTTGGCAGTTTAATGAAGAAATTTCTCAAACAGTGACAATTTCATTTAAATATGGATAATATTTAATGTGTGACTAGTGTGAGAAATTTGGTGCCAGTGTCTTTCTTTTTATTGTAAAGACTCTATGTTTTAAAAAACTGTCCTTACAAATAAGTAGAAATGTGAATTTCAGAATCATACCTTACAATGTTTCTTTATTCTTGTGAGAGTCTTCATAGAGTCACTGTTACTTGGATCTGACAGTTCTCTACATTCTCACCATCAGTTTGGATCTTATGGTAATTGGGATTTTATATTATCCACATTTCTTAGTAATAGGTTGGTGGATACTAGATTATGGTACAACATCATTACTTCCCTTTGAAATGAGTAGATGTTTTTAACATTACAGTTTACTCATTTGGTCACAGCAGGTAACTAGGTTTTTGTATTTTTAACTTTATATTATAAAAAATTACAAGCAGAGAGAATAAGATGAATCCCCACATACCCATATCTACTTTAACTTTTTCCTCACAGCCAAGCTTGTTTCTTTTACCTACCCCCTTCACCACTTACTTTGTCTCAATTCCCAATGATACTGAAGCTAACCCTAGATGACATACTTCATTTTTTAATATTTCATTGTGTGATAAGGACATTTCCTATTTTATATATAACTATAATACCACCAGCATACCTCATAAGTAAAATTAATTTCTTACTACCAGATAGGTGGTCTACTCATTTGAAATCAGAATAAGAACTGTTAATTTTATTAATTTCAAAATCATTCAGCATTTTATTAGTACCAAGGTAGAATAGTTATTTTTACTATTGCTTACTAAGTCCAGGTGGTGTCTTAAGCACATTTTTATTGAAAGTAAGTTATTTATTGCTTTTAGATAAAAACAAATTCTAGTTGTTTTTCTCCATTGTTATTAAAACCATGGAATAATTTGGGTAGCAGGCAGGAGGAAGGGAAGTAACTATTGAAGATAATAAGTTGAACTAGGTATTTTCTGTCCCACTTACCTCTGGGCCCAAGAATTTTCTTTTTCTTCCTTTTTTTTTTTTACATATACATGTTTTTAGTAGGTTTCCACTTTTTGCCTGCACAAAATTAAAAAGGCTTAAAATTTAATAACAATAACAATGTTTAACATAAAGACTAGAAACAAAAACTTTGTAAAGAATGAACAAAGACAAATACATTCAGAAAAGAAATCAGATGATTACTGCATCGAAATATTAAGCAATAATAATAATAATGCAAGGAAAGTAGCATTCACATTGTCAAATAAGAGTATGTCTATTGTAGAATGCTTTGACTCAGGTTCAGTATGGCGTCATCAGTTAGCTTATTTTTTTTCCAAAGTCTCAAAAAATAAACAATATTTATAAATAAAAGTAAAAGATAATTTCAAAAAACAGATCATGCCAAATCTTAGAGACAATAGAAAAAGAAGAAATACTTCAAAATCATTCTACTTAATCTGGATACACCTGATATTAAAATTGGAGAAAATATATTATTAGAAAGGGGAAATTACAAACATATTTCACTTACAAATGAGGATACAATATCCTAACCAACATATTACCAGGTTGAATTAAAAATTAATGTTTAGGCTCAGCGCCTGTGGCTCAAGTAGCTAAGGCGCCAGCCACATACACCTATGGCCCATCCTGGGCCCACCAAACAACAATGATGGCTGCAACCAAAAAAAAAAAAATAGCCAGGCATTGTGGTGGGCGCCTGTGGTCCCAGCTACTTGGGAGGAAGAGGCAGGAGACTCACTTGAGCCCAGGAGTTGGAGATTGCTGTGAACTGTGATGCAATGGCACTCTACCCAGGGGGACAGCTTGAGGCTCTGTCTCAAAAAAAAATTAATGTTTAAGTAATATACTTTAGTCAAAATTAAATCCAATTTATATGAGAATTAGTTACTATTTTCTTTTTTTTCTTTCTTAAAATATTTATCTTATCTATTAGTTTTTTTTTTTTTTTGACCGGGGGCTGGGTTTGAGCCAGCCACCTCCGGTATATGGGGCCAGTGCCCTACCCCTTTGAGCTGTAGGTGCCACCCTTTTTTTATTTTCTTCTTTTCCTTTCCCTCACCCCCTACCTCCTCTGTCTGATCTCCCCTTCCCCCATGCCCCACCATGTCATTAATTGTCCTCATATCAAAGTTGAATATATAGGATTCATACTTCTCCATTCTTGTGATGCTTCACTAAGAATAATATGTTCCACTTCCATCCAGGTTAGTACAAATGCTGCAAAATCTCCATTTTTTTAATGGCTGAATAATATTCCATGGTATACATATACCACAGCTTTACCAATGCATTCCTGGGTTGGAGGACATTTAGGCTGTTTCCACATTTTAGCGATTGTAAATTGGGCTGCAATAAACAGCCTAGTACAAGTGTCTTTATCATAAAAGCTTTCTTTTTCCTTCTGGATAGATGCCCAGTAATGGGATTGCAGGATCAAATGGGAGGTCTAGCTTGAGTTCTGCAAGAATTTTCTTTTTTAGCCAAAATTGTTCCACATGGTAAAGATTTGAAGATTTAGTATTCATAAAGAATTTTGTGAGGATATTGTGGGGAGGGTGATAAGGAAAAAATAGAGGCTCTCATCCTTTTATCCCTCAGAAATTAAGACATCTTTCTTAATAGAGGTAACTGAGAGTATTGTTTTTTGCTTTGTATTTTTACCTACATACTTTCTCTATAGAATTTGAGAGCTTGAAGAGACTTTGGAGATCCCCTGGATGAGCGTGCCTCAGAATCCTCAGGAAGGCTTGGTACAACACTGGTGGCAAAACCCCACCTGCAGAGTTTCTCATGGAGTAGGTTTGAGGTGGAGCTTCAGAATTTACATACTTTTGAGAAGTTTGTATGTGATGCTGTTCATCCAGTGAACACATTCTGAGAATTACTGATGTAGCACAATCCATTTCTCTCCTTCTGTCCATTTTTGCAAATGGGGAAATTCAAACTAGGAGGTAAGTGACTTCTTTGTCCCCAACTAGTTAGTGACACAGCCAAATCAAAATCCAAATCTCTTTTTTTTTTTTTCTTGAGACAGAATCTCATTATGTCTCCCTTGGGAGAATGCTGTGGCATCACAGCTCACAGCAATCTCAAACTCTTGGGCTCAAGTGATTCTCTTGCCACAGCCTCCCTAGTAGCTGGGACGACAGGTGCCTGCCACAACACCCAGCTAATTTTTTGTTACAGTTGTCATTGTTTAGTTGGCATGAGCCAGGTTCAAACCTGCCAGCCTCAGTGTATGTGGCCGATGCTGTAGCCATTGTGCTACGGGCGCCGAGTCGCAAATCTTAAGAGGTCTTATTCACACCCCAAATCCAGCGTTTTCCCTATTATACGTTTTTTTTACCAGCAAAGTATTTGGCTCTAAAAGCTTTTTTCCAAGTATTCTCAACATATTTGGATTATTTTCTTGGTAGTGGTAAATCCTTGTCTCCCAAGATCAAAAGTTTCTAACCTAAAGTCTAGGAATCAAAATTTTTCTTTGCTGATGTGTTTTTCTGGGGAGGGTTTCATGTCTTTTATCAAGTTCTCAAATGGGTTACTTTCCTCTTAATGATTAAGACTCTGTCTTTTTAGAGCAATTTTGGGTTTTGGAAATAACCAAGGATGATTTGGAAGCTGTCTGATGGTTAATGTGAGTAAGAAACTGGAAATTGCTGAATTTGGTCAGTGAGGTATGCTTTCAAACTAATGATACTGGGGGCTTTTGTGTGCCTTAAAAGCTGACTTTGATGTATATTAACTAAAAGTATTTTAGAAATATTTTAATCAATGACAGCATCATTGAACTAGGTGTATTGGGGTGATATGGACTGGGGATGATATTAATTTGGATGTATTAGCTCTGGCTTACTGATTTGAAATAGTCAATTATTTCATAATCATAACATGTACTCTGAGAAAAGTATTTTACTAAGTTTTAGAAATACTAGGTTAGATTTCACAGAATTATCAAATCGGAGACAACAGAACTAGTTGGGAACTTGAAAGAAATATGCTTTATTTTAATAGTCATTAAACTAATCTTTTTATTTTGCAGATGAGAAGCTTGAGGCCAAGAGAGGTTAAATGCCTTATCCAGGTCATATGGTCAGATGATAATAAATTAAGGGCAAGAATCCAAGTCTATGGAGCTGTAGAGTAGTATCACACTGCCTTATGTCATGTTATTTTTTTATAGTCGCACACTTGTACAACTCACCTCAAGAGATTGGGAAAAACCACCTTAAGATTTTCATACAGAGCAATGTTCTCTAAGTGTTGTCCCAAAGTGTAGGCCTGCAAAAATCAGCATCTGGGCACTTGTAGGAGGTGCATATTCTTAGGCTGAACTCTAGACCTACTGAGTAAGAAACTCTGGGGGTAGGGCCTAGCAATCTGTGTTTTTTTCTTATTTTTATTTCCTTGCTTATTTTTTTTCTTCGTATTTCCTTACTTTTGTTGTTGTTGTTGTTGTTGTTGAGACAGAGTTCCACTCTATGCCCTGAGCAGACTACAGTGGCATCACAGCTCACTGCAACCTCAGATTCGGGCTGTGGGCATCCTGCTGCCTCAGCTTCCAGAGGCCGCTAGGATTACAGGCGCTTGCCATGGTGCCTGGCTGGGTTTTTTTTTTTTTCATTTTTTCATGAATTGGGGTCTCACTCTCGCTCAGGCAAGTCTTAAACTCCTGAGCTTAAGCAATTCTCCCTCCTCAACCTCCCACAGTGCTGGGATTACAGACATGAGCCACTGCGCCCTGTAGCAATCTGTTTTAACAAGCCTGCCAAAGGGTTCTGATGAACATCCAAGTTTGAGAACCACTGGTATAGAGTATTGTTTCTCTACTCTGGCTGAATGTTATAATCATCCAGAAAATACTGGTGCATAATGTTCTTTGCCCCTCACCCAGACATATTAGAATCTCCCAAGTGAGGCCTGAGCATTTATTGTTTTGTAATAAAATAAATGTTTTATTTTCAAATAATTTTACTTTTTTATTTTTGAGACAGAGCCTCAAGCTGTTGCCCTGGGTAGAGTGCTGTAACATCACAGCTCACAACAATCTCCAACTCCTGGACTCAAGTGATTCTTCTCAAGTAGCTGGGACTACAGGCGCCCGCCACAGTGCCTGGCTATTTTTTGATGGCAGCTGTCACTGTTGTTTGGCAGGCTCAGGCTGGTTTGA
>CAUYQV010038742.1:0-16860 GCA_963574575.1 Galagoides demidoff | reverse complement strand
TTAAGACCTGTGGATCTGGCTCAGTGCCTGTGGCTCAATGGGCTAAGGTGCCAGCCACGTACACCTAAGGTGGTGGGTTCGAATCCCCAGCCCAGGCCCGCCAAACAACAATGATGGCTGCAACCAAAAAATGGCTGGGCGTTGTGGCAGGCATCTGTGGTCCCAGCTACTTGGGAGGCGGAGGCAGGAGCCCAGGAGTTGGAGGTTGCTATGAGCTGTGATGCCATGGCACTCTACCCAGGGGGATAGCTTGAGGCTCCATCTCAAAAAAAAAAAAAAAGACCTGTGGATCTGGCAGCGGTTGACTGAAGAAAGGTAAAGTTAGAAACAGCAAGAGACAAAGAGACAAGACACAGAATAGAATTTTCTAAGTTGGGAGCACAGAGGATCATTACCTGTTTGTGGGGTTCCAGCAGGGGGCCCTGAGTGTTTAGTCCACTCAGTTTTTATTCAATGCTATTTGCTCATTAGACCAGAGAGCAAAATGAGGAGGGGAACATAGATGTCAGCAGTTTATCTGAGAAAGCTTACCAGTTTCTATTGTTTCTATAATCATTACCTTTAAGGGTCTGAGTGGTCTTGAGAAATCTGGAACCTGAGATGTGTGGGGCAGCCTCCTGTCTGTGGTCACGCACACAGATTCTTCCTAGGGGGGGTGTTAATACGCACTAGTTCACTGTGGAATAAAACACCACTGGTGTCAATCTCCTCTGAAGAATCAGTGAGAAAGGAATTTTCCTCTCACCACCACTGCAGAGGGTCTTACTCTGTGATAAGGGATATAAGCCCTCTTACCCATATTTCATAGCTCAAGCTATTCCCTTGATCTCTGCCTCAGTCATAGTACAAATCTCCACCATAGGTATTTGCTTTGACTATTGACTGGGCAGGAAGCAGCCTAGTTACTGTGTCTTGCTAGGCCTTGCACACAGTATCCTCTTTGGCCATTATTTCTTCAAAGTCCTTACAGACCCAGCAGGGGTGACTGCAAGCTGTGTCCCCTATAGGCCAGTCTTCTAGGAAAAGCAGGAAATTTGCTCAGGTAAGAAATTTAGCAGTGGCTGATTTAAAGGTCAACTAGCTGAGTTTCCTTTGTTCTGCCTTGCTTAGTTTATTTTTTTATTTTCCCCTTTTTCGGAGGGTGTTTTCCCTTGCCAGGAATAGGCTCTTTGGTCCCCATTCTGCCTGCACTCCTGGGCCTGGCAAATAACTACTATATTTTCTTCAAATTCTACTTAGCATTTGACCCTTTTATTCACTTGCCATTAATTAATTCAATAAATACATGTTAAAAACATCATAAGAGGTTAGTGCTTAGGATACAGGACCCAGCCACAGTCTAGTGTGGGAAGCAATCTCATATTTGCTTGTGTTTTTTCCCACATGTTCACATAGATATAGCCTCTTCTTTTTAATTGCACAGAAATTGGAACATAAATAATATTTTTTATGTCACTCAGAATAATGATTTAATTGATTGTTGAAAAATCTCCATCCAAATTAGAATCTATTGTACTACATTGATACACTGTAGTCTCTGTATCTCCCCTAAAATTAGCACACTTTCTGATAGTAAGAGTGATAAACAGGAGTTCTTTATGTAATTATGAAGAGGGTACAATATAGTGGAATTGGACTGTGTATTCTGATCAGATTGCCAAATTGAAATACAGGTGATGTGACTTATATACTGAGGATCTGAGTATACCAGCTAAACCTCCTGCCCTCATTAGCATCTTTGTAAATCAAGTAGACAATACCTACTTCATGGAGTTGTTACTAAGTATTAGGTAATGAAATAAGATGAAATTTATGAAATGGTTGTATATTTTATGCTTCTCAGCTGTTTTCCACATTTAGGAATTAAAAAATATAATATTGAAATAAAAGCTCAAAGGACTGGGTAAATGGAAAAATACAGTCAAGAATGAACTATTGAATTAATAGATCACTTAGAGAGTAGCAGAAGAAAATAATAAACAGAATAAATAAGCCCATTTTTTTATTAGGCTGGAAAAGGAAATTTAATGGCTTCTTACTTAAAACAAGAAAGAAGGTAATATAAAAATATACCATGATGAGTATATTATTTTGTTCATAACAACCTCCACAGTAAATTGTATAAAAATTAATTTAGTATGAATTTAGTTATTTTAAACAAATTTGTTATTTAGGTCTTGAGTTTAAAAATGCTGAAAAGTACAGACATCTGGTCTGCAGGGAACATAAAATCAAACTTCTGGAACTCTGAAAAGGCAAAACCAGGTTAGAAGCCTCCACCCATAAGCTTCTGCCAAGGAAGTCTCAACATTGCACATTTCTTTCTTTTCACTATTCTTTAATGAGACTTTTGATTTCTTTTGTGAATATTTAACAGATGACTGATGAAATATATGATATGAGTCTTCATGAGGTCCAGACTCCAGAATCTGATAAAGCTGATTTACAATAAACATCACAATGGCATTTTTATGGGCTACACAGACCGCTCAGCTTGAAGAACATTGCTCTCCAGAATGTCTTTTGTGTTAACCTTAAGATGAATTCCTCTTCACATATGAACTCTAAGAAGGGTTCTGATAGATAACTGTCCAATATTCCTCGAAACATATATTGTAACCACAGGGTATGTCTAGGAGACAAATTTCACCATCAGTTAATCACCTGTAGTTCTCAAGTTACAACACTTATGTTTTCCTCACATCACATCTGTCTAAAGGAAACCATCATCTTGACCTGAAGAAGCTAGGAATTATGAGAAAATTCCCAGAACCAAATTGTATATTGAAGCAAAGAGCCATTTTATAAAATCTTCTACATATAGTCAATGAAAACTCATCATGAGAAGCCAGGAGAAACAGCACTTTTAGAACTACCAAAAAAAAAAAAAAACCAAATAAATAAAAAGGAAAAATAATTGGAAATTTTTAAATCGCTATGAGTTATATGATCTCATATTTGATATTTATAAATGTGTCTTCTTTTAATTCTTCTACACAATACCTTTAGGACATTGTAAAAAGGAAGACTTAATGAGCTTAAATAATTTGTTCATGATCAATATCCAGAGATGCGGATACACATTGATTTGAACCAATGTCTATCCAAATCCAGTGTATATATTCTTGCTGTAATAGGTTGCTGCCTATAGAGTGCACTATATTACCGAATTCTAGGACTTCCTTGAATTTATGACAAACAATAAATTGGAGTTTTATTGTTACAGAAAGGGTTAAAAATATTTGAAGACTACTTTTTTCTCTGTTTTAAAAATTGAATCATGCACTAGTGAGTCAATTTACAATTATTCTTGGTTCATGATTTTGTAAATAAATATGGCATTGTTTTTGGCAGTATGTCAGTCTGACTTGTTTTCACAACATAAACTGAATGAAGTCATGGAACAGCTCTTCGGGCCAGGTCATAACAATATAATTTACACCATATTAGCCTTTTCATATCATATTGATTTTTCATGCTGAAGGGCTTCCAAACCCACAATAGAAGCTAATTCTGTGTTAAAGAACAACAGTATCAAATTAAATGTTAAGATTTGTGCCAATTCAAATATTGAGTTGATATTACAAAATAAACATTCATTTCTTCTTAAAAGCATTGGATTCACCCATAACTAGAGTCATATGTGATGAAAGAATCTAAAAACCAAAGATGAAAACCAAAAGTAATTATCTACTAGGGCCAAGAATAAGAGTTCTCACCAAATATTGAACCTGAAGGCTATCAGCAGTGGAAAAAAGAGTCACTTGAAATAATTCAAAAGGAAATTTATTACACGAAGTGATGTAAAAAAAAAAAGTAAGCTAAGATTCAGAAAATATTTATAAATAATTTTTTTTCTGTAGAACACAGGCAACTTTCTTCAAGAATGTTTTCAAGGTTGAGTCCAATATAAGAATCCTTGTTCATCACTTCAAATACTATTTGAGAAATCCTCAGTCTTTTATTAGATAAAATTTTGGAATAGAAATATCTTGGTGCCAATCCCCAGATCCCTCAACCCAGATTCTTACATTTTTAATCAAATAGTACTTTGAGGACAAATCTTATTTTTAAAAAGGGTTTTAATCTGCTTTGTTATTTTATTTATCAAATTTATTCAATTTTAGGTTTCTAAATCTGGTTCAATAACTAAGTAATAAACTCTAGGACATTATTTTATTTATTTATAAAAACATTTAAAACATTTTTAGGCATAAAATATTGCTGTGTATGTTCATCCAGATACCCCAGTTATCAAATTTTATCATATTTGTCTGTTCACAGAAAGTATTCCAGATTCCCCTAAGGAAAAAAAAAAATTCATAAAACCCCAAATCAGGAACTCAACATTGTTTCAACACTATAATCCAATCCACAAACTCTCTTCTAATTAGGTCTAGACAATATCTCTTCTTCCATTCTGGCCTGTTTCCTTTCAACCGGAAGCCGCTGCTCTGTCCTGCCCTCACTTGGGCATCCTTGACACATCCAAGGAGTCTAGACGACCCCCGTCAAGGTCTGTCTGATATGTCTCCCCTCGAGGGGGCTCAGGCCAGGCATCTCTAGCAGAACACCCCAGGCATGATGCTGGGCTCTCCTAAGTGCAGCACATCAAGAGGGATAAGTTTGACCTCTCCATCGTGACTGCTGGTCGTGTGAATGTGATAGGTGGGTGACATTTCTGCCAGGTTTCACCTTTCGTAATAAGTGGAATTTTGTGGGAAGATATTATTTAATTGTGATAATATCTTGTTCCCCTTAGACCACTTAGCAGTCTTGATATTCTTTGATGATTCTCACCTGGAGCACCCACCAATACAATTGCCAAGGGTTGATGTTCCATTCCTACATTTCTATCACTGTTTTTACAGTTAATGGCTGTATTCTATCACTCATTGGTACATTTATTTGTATCAGTATGGGCACATGAAATTTTAATTTGTGGAAGAGTTTGTAATCTATTATCGTTATGTATTTTGATGCTCACATTGTTCTAGATTTATCCAGTGGGATATGCTTCAAGCCGGCTTCTGTGTCCATTTGACAAGTCCCTGTTATTCATTTGCTAACATCTTTATTGATATGAGCTTCACATGCCACCAAAATCACTCTTTAAAGTATATAGTTCAATAATTATAGTATACTTAGAGAATTGTTCAAAAATCAAACTGATCTAAGTTTAGAACATTTTCATCACTCCCTCCAAAAAAAAAAAACTTTTGTATTAGCAGTCACTTCACATACATCCTTCTTTCCTACAGCAATTATTCTCTGTCTTTATAGAGTTTCCTGTTCTGAATTTACATGATATACTTTGCTTTCAGACCTCCAATTCTATTCTAGTATCTACGTATTTATCTATGTGCCAGTACACACTGTCTTTATTACCATAAGTATAAGATCAGAGAAGGGTGAGTCCTCTAAATTTGATTTTTTTCTCAGGTTGTTTTTCATATTTATTATATAAATTATATATATTTTATACCTTATACCTAAATACATTTATACAATACATTGATACATTTAACAAAAATTATGACATATTTATATAAAGTTTAGAATCAATTTGCCAATCTTTTAACTTATAAAAAGCAGCCTGAAAATTTTGTAAGAGTCATCTAGAATTTGTAGAAACATGGGAGATGTTGCCATCTTAACAATATTTGGTTTTCTAATCCATGAACATGAGATATCTCTCAATTTGTTTAATGTTTTGTACTTCTAAATGTCCAAGTCTTATACTCCCTGAACTTCATGTATTCCTAAGTATTTTATTTGTCGTTATGCTAGTATAGATAGAATTAATTTTAAAAAATCCATTTTGGATTGTTGATTAATAGTGTGTAGAAATATAATTGATTTTTTAAATATAATATTAACTTTGTATTTTAGAACCTTATTGAACTTGGACATTGGCTATTAATTCTAATAGTTGTGTGTGTATTCCTATAATATTATGTCATCTGCAAATACAGATACATTTAATTCTTCCTTTGTAATCTAGTTGCCTTTTGTTGTATTTTCTTGCCTAGCTGACCAGGCTAGAATCTCTAGTAAGATGTTGAATAGAAGTCAAGAGAGCAGACATCTTAGTTTTACAACTTTAGAAGCAAGATTTTTGTTCTTTTACCAGTATGATGTTAGCCCTGAGTTTTGTAAAGTTGGCTTTTTATTGGTTTGAGAAAGAAATATTGGATATGTTGATTCTGTTCTGTTTTGTTTTTCTTGAAATATCTTTGCCTGTTTTGGGTATTGGGATAAAAAATGGCCTCATAGAACAAGTTGGGAAGTGTTTCCTCCCCTTTCTTTAGAGGGTAGGTAGAGTGGTATTAAGGAGAACTTCTAAAGAGCTGGTACTAATTCTTCTTTAAATGCTTGGTAGAATTCTCCAGTGAAGTCCTTTGGGTCTGGACATTTAATTTTTATTTGTGAAAAGTATTTTTCAATCACTACTTCATTCTCTTATTTATAGTTCTATTCAGGTTTTTTCTTTCTTTGTGAGTGAATTTTAGTAGTTTGTGTGTTCTAGGAATTTGTCCATTTCATTTATGTTATGTAACTTGGCATGTACTTTTTTCATGGTATTGTATAAACTTTTCATTTCTCCCAGCTTAATTGTGATGCCTCCTCTTTCATTCTTGATTTCAGTAATTTGAGACTTCTGTTATCTTTTCTTGACCAGTTTAGTTAATGATTTGCCAGTTTTGTGATCTTTTTAAGATGCCAACTTTTGGTTTCATACATTTTGGTCTTGTTTTTCATATTTCATTTGCTTTTGCTCCAATTATCATTATTTTCTTCTTTCTACTTGCTTTGAATTTAGCTGCTTCTATGTTTTCACTGTGTTAAGGTAAAACTTAGTTTACTAATTTTAGATCTTCTTTTTTTAATATCAATGTGCACAACTATATATATATATTACACTATTTTACCAGAATCTCATAAGTTGTGGTATGTTTGTGTTTTACTTTTTATTAATCACAAGGTATTTTTTAACTTCCTTGTAGTTTATTTTTGGACTCATTCTTATACAGGATTGTGTTATTTAATTTCCTCATGTGTGTGAATTTCTTAATCTTTCATCTGTTTTTACTTTTAATTCCATTGTGATCAAAGAAAATATACTTCCTGTTAATTTTGTAACATCTCATTTTATGACATAACAGGGTTTGTCTTGGAGAATGTTCCTTGTGCACTTGAGATGGATGCATAGTCTTCTGTGGTTCAGCAGAATGTTTAATAAATATCTGTCAAATCTAGCTGGCTTATAATGGAGTACAACTCTTCTGTTTCCTTGTTGAACTTCTGCCTACTTGTCCTATCCATTATTAAAACTGAGAATGTTATCAACTGAGTTGTTTTCTCCTAAAATTTGCATTTCTCCCAGTACCCCAGAATGTGTCTGTATGTAGAGGTAAGTCCTTTACAGAGATGAGTAAACTAAAATGAAGTCATTGGTGGGGGTCAAGGGTGGGGGACTAATTCGATGTGTTGTAGCAACTCCAGATGTTGATTTCCCCATTCCTGAATGGTGCTGTTGTTGTTTGCTTCTCCGCTTATTGAATTAGTGACTTTGCTGAACTGAATCTGTGTAGTCTATATCTCCTGCAATGTGCAGCCTCTGATGTCCCTACCAAGATTTATTTTTCTTGTTTTGAGGTTTTATCCTGGTTACCTGTAGTTTGCCCCTCAAACATTATAAGCCACATATTGGTTAAAAAGCATCCTTAAGACCTTATTACCAGTAGATGGATGTGTGGCTTGGAGGCTGCTAACACAGTAAAAGAATTTACTTTTTTTACCCACATTCAGACAGGAACTAGTAGCATGGAGGTTTCCCTTGGATTACTCCTGAAAGGGTCTACCACTGGGCATCTGCAGAGTTTTCTAGACTCTAGGGTTGTGTATAACCTTATTTTTAAGCCTGGGTTAAATAGGAGTTGCCCCTTGATCAGAGTAAGTTATTATTCAGCTAGGGGTTTAGCAGAGGTTGTGTTTAAGTTCTCATTCCAGGAAGAATTCCACTCTGTTGATGGCCCTGTTTGTGACTTGGGCAATGTTTTCAAGTCTTTCTAATGTCCCACTAATTGTTCCTGTGTGAGAGCAGCCTGGCACAAATGCATAGCACTCCCGGCCCCCAGGATTGACCATGATCCCAGAAGTAGTGGCTGGCTCTTTCCCCGCTTCATTTTATTAAACTTCTAATTGCTCTGTCATTTTATTTTTGCTCCTTGTGTGAGAGAGCTATAAGTACACCGGCTTAATTGCTCTCCACCAAGATCTCCATTATTTTTTACCTGGTTCTTTGTCACAAATTTTTATACCTCTGCTCTAAATAAAATATGTTTCTTTGGGCAGAGATGCTTTCCCCTCCTCCTGGGTAGGATTTCTGCATCACTGTATACTAATGGGAGACGGGAACTGTGATTACTTCTCCCAGACTAACAGTTCTGCTTTATAGGAGTCAAGTGGGTGCTGGGAGAGGATTAGCCCCTAGTGTTTCTGATTTGTGTCTCCTGATGTGGTACTTGTCATAGAGCCAGCTGGGGCGGGTGATTGAGGCCTAGAATTCTCAGCCTGCCAGCTGAGAATGGCCTTTGCCATACAATGGGCCTTTGCCCTATGAATTAGTATTGGGTGGAGGAAGGTAACCCCAGGCATCTCCGCTGCACCTGGCTGGCATAGAGGGGCAAAGAGAAACACTTAACAGCCTGCCCCTTCCTAGATGAAGTCACCCTAGACCAGAAACTGCCCAGGAGAGAGTCCTTGTCTTATTACAACATCCACAAAGATTCAAACTCCAAGTAGTTTCAATGAAAGAGAGCTGGGGGGTGAGCAAGGAGTTGCAGGGCAGTGGCCACAGATGATCACTGTCCTCACCAAAATTTAGTAGATGTTCTTGAATGAATATTTCTCTATATACCTTATTTCCTGAGGACAATTTCCAGAGACTCAGTATTTTTAAATAACTTTCCTCATTAACATGGTGGTTGTTGTGGAGGGAATCTATTGCATCTTTCACTTCTTTAGTTCTAAATTTAACCTCCCACAACTTGTTTTTAATACAGCCTTTGCTCTCAGGACCAAATTATGGGATTTATACACTGATATTTCAAATATACAACTTTTTAAGTGTTCTTTTCCATAATAAGTTGCTATATATATATATATATATAATATGTGTGTGTGTGTGTGTGTGTGTATATATAGCTATATATATAATATCATATATATAGCTATTTTGAATACTTATCTATAAAATATAAGTATATGATTGGAAGTATAATTTAGAACAAGAATAATCAAGTCTGTTTCATACTAAATATAGTTAGCGCTTACTATATGCATGTAACTATTACATGCTGATTGTTACAGAGACAAACAAAATATAGACCCTGATTTCAAGGTTACCCACAATACATGATCATTTAACACAAAGACATCAGCAAACTCGAATTTAATTCAATCAGTTTTCAATGTTTTACCTGAATAATTTATTCAATAGACATTTGTTATGTGTATCAGAGTTTAATCACACCCTTTTTATTTCTTTCCCGGTCTTAAATCAATGGAGAGCAAGCATAAAATCAGACAGATGGAAAGAAAATGGCAACGTTAAAGCTGGGTTAGCTGGTACAAATTAGCCAACGTCAGACTTTCTGCTACTTTCACTGATTTAAATTTGGCCATTTAGAACCATTGGCCACCCGTGCCTGCTTCCACTAGGGTGGAAGCTAACTTATAAGCTTGTCATATGGAGAAGAAAATAGGAAAGAAATGTATTGGCTTAGCAGGCAGGCTGGTGAAAAAGAGGAAGCCTAGAAGGAAATGAGATACATGTTTTGGGGGGGTTCCAAAAAAAAACTTTAGGGGGGAGAAAACAAATGGACAGGGTGGGCTTTTTGCATGTGTTGAAATCTGCATGTAATAGTCCATATACATGACGCACGGTGCCTGCAGCGGTCCTGGTCTACAGTGAACAGTGTAACCGCAAAACTCCCACTTCAAGGAGCTCCCAGCCTTGTGCAACTTCATTCCAGAGCACCATGTTTACCTCCCTCATCTCACTACCACTGGGTGAGCTCTGTGGCTCTCCCTCTACTTTATTTGGTTTCTTTGAATACTCATTCTGTTAGCATATGGTTGGCTCTCTGTATTCCTGGGTTCCACCTCTGTGGATTCAGCCAACCGAAGATCAAAACTATTGAGAAGCAATTAGTTAAATAAATCATGCAATGAAAATAATACATAAATACATTGTAACAACAGAGTCTATAACATTTACCTTGCTTTAGGTGTCATAAGTACTCTAGAGATGTTAAGTATGCAGAAGGATGGGCGTGGGATCTATGCAAATACCATGCCGGTTCATATCAGGGACTTAGGCATTCATGGATTTTAGCATCCATGCAAGAAGGAGGATCTTGGAAATAATCTCTCATGAATATTGAGTAATGGTTATATAAGTAAAAGAGAAACTCACTGATAAAAATTATCTTTATTTTAAATTACTTTTAAAATTTCCCCTCTGGGACGGAGAAAGGAGGTTACCCCTGTTAAATAAAAAGAAGTACAGTTTCTCTTGAATGCCACTCTCTGTGGTTGTCTTTTTCAGGATGTTGTGTTGTGGAGCATCTAACGCCATGTGGGCAGTTATATATTACATTTTTTCCCCTGCATTCTTGGCCATTTCCTATTTCATTTCAAAATAAAACCACCTGCTGCCGTCAGATAGCCAGAACATGGTCTTGTTCATCCACACACACTGCTCGCTAGATATTTAGAGTATAACCACCTGATTTATGGTACCATGAATGAGGTTATGAGTCAATCAACCAACTCTGTTAGTATTTTATAGGTATCTAGTATTCTGTCTACATCTAAATTAGATCACAAGCTCTTCAGGGCAAGCACCTTGTCTCCACTGCTTTATGCTTTGCTAAGCTCCATGTACACTTACCATACTCTATAAATATTCTCACAGAATATTTATGGCAAGTCTAACATGGCAAGCAATTTCACCAGGGTCACGCTACCCTGGTGGATTTAAAACTACATAAATTACAGTAGCTACCTACTTTGTAATATTTTATCTAGAAAAATCTAAGTTCCAAAGCAACTTTCAGATTTCGTTCAATTTTTCTAGCTGATTGGAAAAAAAAAATGTCAGCAATGGCCTAGTGACATTTCCAAGTCTCTGGATATTAAAGAGCAGTATTGTAAATTGAGAATAAAATGACTCAGAGTTAGAATCCAGATTGTAGAAAGATACATTTGAGTTCAAATCTGAGCGGTGCCACTTTCTATTTGACCTTGGACTTCTCTAAACCTTAAGCCTCTCTTTTATAAAATGGACATTATAATAATAATTATAGCTCCCATCTAGTCATGGCATGATGACTAAGTCCTGATATTTAGTTTATGTTCATTATTTATCCGGTAGAAATTTAGGTGGTAGAAATAACAATACAAGTAGTGGTAACATAAGCAGTCATAGAAGTAACATCCATGTAGATGGATCTGGAGAAACTTTAGAAGTCATTACACACAACAGGAGTTGGAGAAGTACAGGAAGTTTGGGAATACCAAAACTCAAGTGGTCTCAGAAGAGTATGAAATCTGGATGCTATATGGAAATGAAACTGAGTGGCACAAAAACTAAATTGGTGTATGTTCTCAGTTTAAAGAAAGATTATGTTGACAGAATGACTATAGTTTCTATGAAGTCTAGACAATGAGGATCCATAGGAGAAAAATTATTAAGGTGTCTTTTGCATTGAGTAGAAGAGGGCATCTGAGCTATTGGCAGAAATATTTATATCTTCTTGGCAGGTATTCCCTTACCCAGGAGAAGGATATATCAGGCTATTAAACTGAGCGCCCTCTGAGATCACCCAGCTCTCTTCCCTTACTGCAATGCCAGGCTTCTCAAGTACATTTTGGATGAAATTTTGGCAGCCAATGACCATTTCCTTTTAGGGAGAGAATATTTGGCTCCCTCATTCAGTTTTAGTTCTAATTAACAGTTGGCAATTTATACATCAGCCTTTTGTGAATTGAGTAACCAGTCTCAGGCATAAAATAAACTCTAAATGCTCTGATACATCAGGGTTCCAAAAACTAAGTAGCATAGAAGCAGAGCCTGGAGTAGCATAATGATGTAAGATGTGCCCAGATCTATGCGTTCCCGTCTTGTCAGCCATTGACCTCAACAGATGACACCTCTCTTGATTCTTTCACTGTAACACAATCTAAAATATAAACACAGAAAATTTGACTCGAAACTAACCTCCTGCAGGAGAAATGCGGATTGTAGAACAGAAGTTTGGACTTTAGTTAAGAACATGCATAATTATCATCTATTTTGATACTCATAGCAAAAGACATCACACTGATAAATACCTTCTTGACATGGGAGAACAAAAGAGAAAAAAATGAAGTTAAAGAAAGAGAAAGAAGGTAAATCAGAGGAGAAAATAAAGTACATGAACAGAAAATGGAAATATTTAAGACTGAAAATAGACTGTATATGATTTCACCTTTCTTTTTATTTCAGATATTGTTGGAAAAGAAATGAGAAGAGAGAGATAACCTCAGCATTAAAATTAATCTACTAAATAAAGACGTAGATACTGTCATCTTAGCTGTTTTCTTCTGTGAAATATGTTCTACTTTAAGTTTGAGCCCAGCTTTCTCTTTGCCAGCTGCTTGAAATGAAAGGTGTTTCTAACATAGCCAAACTCAAAGTATTTGGCAGTTTCTGTCCAATAAGAGAACCCTTGTTATGGGTCTATGCTACCTGCTCCCATACGCCACACTAGTGAGTTAACACTAGGACAGACATGCATTCATTGGCCTTGTACAGGATCATGATTTTATTTACAGGCTACATGAAAAAATCTCTATTTCCTGTTTAAGGAAAAAAAAAAAAACACTTCCTCTAGATAACTTGAAAATTCAATTTCTTCTAATATACTCACATAGCTTCATAATTAGTGATCATCACTAGCTTCAGAACTAAACGTGGCATTTCTGGATAATTTACACAAAATATTTTCATAGTTTAACATTTAGGGAAATTTCTTCTTTTATGTTAAGGCTGAATAAGGATATTAATTTTTTTTAAGTTTGCATGAGTTTAAATGCAGATATTCAGCACTTTGTTTTGTGGTGTTTGTAAGTTTTCCGACTTTTTCTGAGAAGGGTAATAGCAAGCAGAGAATTTGCAAAGAGCATATATTCACATCGGAGTTATTTCATCTTCAGAGTTCCCATAAGACACTATTGTGACTGATCAGTCTTTTGATTTGAAGAAGACTGAATAGGAATTACTTTAGGTATAATGGGGTGAGGTGCAAGGGTTGAGGAGCTTATGACTTTTATTTCATACTTATTTGGGGCACAGGATGCCTGGATACCTGAGAATCAGAAACAAAATTTACAATTTCTTCTCTTTGTACTGGATTTTTTTTATTGAATTTTTTTTTTTTTTTTTTTTTTTGGCTGGGGCTGGTTTGAAACCACCACCTCCAGTATATGGGGCCAGCACCCTACTCCTTTGAGCCACAGGCGCCGCCGTCTTTATAGTGGATTTCTGCCCAGATCTGTTGATGCACAGAGACCCATCAAGCATCACTTGGACGTGTATGTGCTCACTCATGTCTGTACCCCATGTCTTAAAGAGATGTTCTTGAAACTGATAGTGATTATAAATGTAGAGTAAGCAACACAAGAAAAAAACATTTAATGATATATTTTAGTTGTATAAATGTAATATTATGAGTTTTTGGTGTCTAATTAATTCAATTTCTGTGTAAATTCCACCTAATAAAATAAGCAGACATATAATTACACATGTCAGTTCCACACATACATTTCATTTGGTTATAGAATGAGAAATCTGTTCATGCGGTCATGTATACACCATTTTTTATAGATTATTGCTCCTGTAAGCAAAACCATCTGCTCTCAAGTTTAAAAAATTGGAATCAAAAATAGCAGTCATGGTACAGACAGGAGAAAGTGTTCTATGAAAAACAAGAAAGAAATACAGAAACAGTAAAATTATTAGGACACAAACAAGAAGTGTCAGCAATTCCATCTTAGAAAGTATGTTTTATTTAAGCAAAATATTGGTTTTTTTTTTTAGTTTTTATTTCAATGAGTATGATCCCAGCTCACCTGTGAGACATTATACACTGATTATAAATATCAATAAAAGCTTTAATGGCTACAAAAATCCAGTCAATTTTTCACAAGATAGTGTATTTTTTTGGTCAGGAAAACTGTACTAAGTGCATAAATAATAACTGAATTCATTTTTATTAATGACATTTCCAGGATGTATCATGGTAATAAGTGGGCTCTGCTAAAAAATTATATGATACAGGGGAGAATGTCCATTCATTTTCTTTTATTTATTACTCATTTAGTCAACATTTTTTTTCTCCCTCTTGCAGTTTTTGGCCGGGGCCAGGCCTGAACCCACCACCTCTGGTATATGGGGCCAGGGCCCCACTCCTTTGAGCCACAGGCGCCTCCCTATTCAACATTTTTAATACCTAATCAGTACCAGGTACTGTCTAGTTTCTAGGGATATTATGGAGAATCAAACATAGAATATCCCTATTCCCAAAGATTTTCTATTCTAGTGGTAGGACTACAGAATTTATACACACCCTGTGGGAAATGCAGAGAAAGTGCTTCAAGAATTCAGAAAAGGGTGAGAGTATACCTGCTTGGTATATGGATGGAGAAGAGAGCTTCAGACTCACAGGAATTTCATGATATCCACACTATTCATTACTCTTTGATGCATTTTTTAAAATAATCCAGTCCTACTATATCTTCCCTATTTCCCTTTTATTTGTTAAATATTGGTTATAACAAACAACTCAATTTGACAACCCTCTGATTGCAAACTATGTTTGAAAAATATCGACGTGTTATGCCATGGTAATTAATAGTTGAGCAGACTATAATAATTGGGTGACTGAGTCAAGGAACCAAGAAATAAAGAAATAGAAAGATCACTTAAGTGGATATTAAACTGTGATGAACACACAAACGTTAAAGAACATGCCATCCCTCATACACGCACACAACAAACATATTTGCACATGAAAACAGACATAAAAGGCATATATCCTATTTTTATCAGAAGTACCTGGGGGGGGAAATGGGCAGTCAGTGGTGGAGAGGAAGGAAAGACTTTCCACTTTTTGTAATATATACTCACTCAATGCATTTATGATTAAAAAATGCAAATGTTATCAGGTTAATAATACAAAAAGCAGAATAAATACAACTGAAAAGATAACATATTGAAAAAATAATCTTGAAATATTTAGACAGTTTATGTAATGATTATGGAACAAGACCATTGTTATTCAGTATTGATTCTGGAGGAGACAAAGAGAAGTGAAAAGGTTTTTAGATATAATTTAGAAATAGAATCAACCAGTGGAACTTGGGAATGGATCAGTGCTACCTGGTAAAAATGTCAAGAATGGCACCTACTTTCTAGGAAATACAAAGAGATGATTGGAGATATTATGGAATAAGATGATGGGGACATTAGCAGGATACATTTGGAAGAAAAGATCAAACATTCACTTGCACATCAGTAAAGTTTGAGATGCCTGTTATTTACACCAGCGGAGCTGTCAAGTAGGCAGCAGAGAAGTCTGTTCAGATGTTAAGAAAACCATGGGAAAAGGTATTTGCATATAAAGAATCAGACAAAACTTGATAACTAGGATATACCGAGAACTCACATTAATCAACAAAAAAAGACCCAACAATCCCATCTATCACTGGGCAAAAGACATGAATAGAATCTTCTCTAAGGAAGACAGATGAATTTCTAACAAACATATGAAAAGTGCTCATCGTCCCTGATCATCAGAGAAATGCAAATCAAAACCACCCTGAGATATCACCTGACCCCAGCTGAGAATGGCCCACATCACAAAATCACAAAACTGCAGATGCTGGTGTGGATGTGAAGAGAAGGGAACACTTTACACTGCTGGTGGGACTGTAAACTGATACAACATTTTTGGAAGGAAGGATGGAGAATCCTCAAAGAACTCAAATTAAACCTCCCATTTGATACTGCAATCCCATTACGGGGCATCTACACAGAAGAAAAAAAAAAACATTTTATCATAGGGACATTTACACTAGACTGTTTATCACAGCTCAATTTACAATTTCCAAAATATGGAAACAACCTACATGCCCATCAACCCAGGAATGGATTAATAAGCTGTGGTCTATGTATACCAAGGAATACTATTCAGCCACTACTTTATATCTTTTGTATTAACCTGGATGGAGGTGGAACACATTCTTCTTACTAAAGCATTGCAAGAATGGAGAATCAAGAATCCAAACTCTTGAGCTTCTTCCATGATCTGGCAATTATGAATTGGGCTGCAGTAAACATTCTGATACAAACATCTTTATTGTAATGTGGTTTTTTATCTTCTGGGTATATATCTAATAATGGAATTGTAGGATCGAATGGCAGGTCTATTTTTAGATGTCTAAGTGTTCTCCAGATGTCTTTCCAAAAGGAATGTATTAATTTGCATTCCCACCAGCAATGTAGAAGTGTTCCCTTTTCTCTACATCCACACCAGTAACTCTGGCTTTGGGATTTTGTGATATGGGCTAATCTTACTGGAGTTAGGTAATATCTCAAAGTAGTTTTGATTTGCATTTCTCTGATGATTAAGGATGGTGAGCATTTTTTCATATATCTGTAGGCCGTGCGCCAATCTTCTTCAGAGAAATTTCTCTTCAAGTCCCTTGCCCACCCTGAGAAGGGATCACTCGTTTTCTTCTTGCTAATAC
>CAUYQV010038736.1:0-27093 GCA_963574575.1 Galagoides demidoff | reverse complement strand
TGGAGACTTTACCTCCTTCATGTTTACATGGATGGAACTGGGAAATATTCTTCTTAGCAAAGTATCTCAAGAATGGAAGAAAAAGTATCCAATGTACTCAGCCCTACTATGAAACTAATTTATAGCTTTCATAGGAAAGCTATAACCCAATCATAGCCCAAGAATATGGGGAAAGGGGAGAGGGAGAGGAGGGGATTGGGGAGGATGGGTGGAGGGAGGGTGATTGGTGGGACCACGGCTATAGTTCATCTTACCAGGGTACATGTGAATCTTTCTAAATGTAGAATATAAATCTCTTAACACAATAACTAAAAAAAAAATGACATGAAGGCCATGTTAACCAGTTTGATGAAAATATTTCAGATTGTATATAAAACCAGCACACTGTACCCCATGAGTGCATTAATGTACTCAACTATTATTTAAAAAAAATACAAAAAATAAAAAAAAAAAAAGGGGAAGAAGAAGGTGGGGTGGTGACCCTTTCAATAATGTGATCTCAGTGGTGGACACTGAGATTTTGCCGTCAAGTTTCTTAATAGTAGGATAATTGTTTGAGATTTTATTATACAAGTGAGAAATGAAGTAAGCTATAGTTGTGTTAATGAGGGTAAGATTTTATTACACCGGTTTGGTAAGTATATTGCGTTAATAAATGTTGTCATAGAATTTAAAGTTATTTCGTGTCAAAAGTGGAGTTTTGTGAGAAAAATGTGGAAGAAGTTTTTGTCAAATATAGTGTCAAAGCCTTCAAAACTGAAAAATCAACAAAGATCCTAGTATTGATCTAAACTATTGGTTCCTCAAATTCTGTCTTGTTTATTTTTGACATATATTTAATAGTATAGTGCAACCTTTAAGAAGCCGTGGAATTATAATTTATTTCGTATTTACTTAGTTGTATCATATTTATTTCTAATAATATCAACTTAAAGATTGCCAGTAAAGATCAAGAGCTTAAAAGTAATTCATATAAAAATATTTAGTAAAGTTTTGTGTGCTTCTCAACAATAAAAGAAAGCTGTTCAGAATCTTAGTAAGAGAAAATGGTTTTAGAATAGAAAAATAAACACACGTGTCATGACCGCCCATTACATTTTAGCATCGTGCTCTGTTATTCTTCTATTTCATAGGTCTTAGCTCAACCTGTTATTATTTTTTAATTTAAATGGTGAAATAAAAATTCTGCTCCCTTAGATAACTTGGGAATGTGTCACAGAATTAGAAACTTATTCCAGATCACATGACTTAAAATCTATCATGTTTTAAAAATATACCACATTGTTACAAGAAAAAATGTGTTAGTTTGTATAAAGATAGTACATTGAGTTTATATATTTGATTGGATTCCATGTGAAATTCTTATGAAAATCTGGAGGAAAAAATATAACGTATTGGGGAATTAGAACCCCAATGTAAAATAGGCATGGGGGAATAGCAGAAATTTTCCCAAGGTACAGTACAAATAAGACCCAAATGAACAAAGTGGTGATGATAATCAAAAGTAATGAGAAATAACATCCAATGAGAAATTAGGTTATGCCAAATGAAAGCATACACAAGACAAAAAGGATAATTTTAAACAGTGTGATTCATTTGACACAATGTGTGCCAAGCACTGTGACCAGTTCATGGCTCAACCCAGTAAAAGAAAAGCCAGATAAGGGTGTAAGGCTCCACATGCTGATTTTGTGAGAACCTTTTTGGCTTATCTGTGGGATCAGATATCATGAAAAATATGCATAGACCTTTTTTTTACTAATCAATTTTTGTTAGTGTTTGTGCATTTACTATGTGGCTCAAGACAATTCTTACTCTTCCAACATGCAGCAGAAAAGAAAGAACGAAAGTTGGGCACCCCTGGTGTAGTGAGCAAAGTGGACAATTTTTTCAGAAATCCATATAATGGAAAATCAGAGTACCGCTAAATTGATACAAGTATCTACTTATTAGCATAAACATACCCAGTATTGCCAATAATACTACTGATCAGCACAGAAATAAGCTGAAGTTTAAGTTCATTCACATGTTTGAGAGGCAGAAAACGAGAGAGCATAAGAAAAGAAGGAAGGGAATGAGTATTTGTGTGGAAGAACATTATGGTGACCCTTCTTAGTATTAGTCACAGGCATTTATGTTCTTTTTAGACATTTAAGGGTAAAACACTTCCCCAGGACAGCAATTAGACAAAGCCATGTGGCCAACTCTAACTAGTGGGCAATGACCAAAATATTTAACTGCTGGCGTGGAACCCTGCAGCACCCGGCCTCTCCTTCCCTGCAACCTCATGACGAGATGGTCTTGTCGTCAGACGGTGGAGCTTCTGTCAGTCTTGGGTCCCAGAGTGACGTTACGGAGAGCAAACCCTTTTATTGAACAGTGTTGAATGTAAATATGAGCAGAAAATAATCTTTTGTTGTTTTAAGTCATTGAAATAAGAATTGCTTACTGTTTCCTGGGCCAGACTAACCTTGTAATGTGCATGTACAAAATACATATATCTCACACATGTGTGCACAGCACAAGCATTATTTTGTCTTTTCTCTGGATTGTAAATGTGTGCTATTTAGTCATTATTTTCCGGTTTTGTTTAGGTTTTTTTTTTTTTTTATTAAAGTACATTTGCTACTTCAGATGTCATCTGGTATACAGGGAATAACATGATCAATTATTCAATCATTTGTGGCTGTTTTTGGAAAAACAAGAAGAAAATGGCTCTTGCACATTGATTTTTCATTTATATCAAGAGCCAGATTTAAAATCAGTTTATGAAGTATAGACATCTTTGTTTTCCTGTTAAATAAAAATTAGAATTAACTTAATTTTCAGAGATACAAGAATGCATGCATTTAGTAAAGCATGTCCATACAGATTAAATATTTTCCTTTAGTATTTAGAAGAATGATGAAAGTAAGCAATATTAAAAAAGAGAGGGGTTAATAAATAGCAACCTCTTTGTGTTTGACAAGATATTGAAATAACAAAGCAGACGCATGCCTTAAATGCCGTCTTATGTATGTCTTCAGAACCTAACTACACGGAATTTATCTTCTGAGCGGGCAGAAGAATGCACATTAATGGATACCAGTGAGACACTTTTCTTGCCCTACTTGTAACAAGACTCAAGTGTGACCTGAATGGCTCCCTGGTGCTTGGATTTATATTCTTCTCAGAGGCATTGGATATTGTATTTCACTACAAAGAGCTAAAAACATTGCAATCATTATTTATAAATCTTTTAGAAAAATGCATTTTCTCAGCAGCAACTATGGCAACAGGGAACTTGAAATGACACTGGAAAAGAATTGAGCGCAGTCGCAGTGGGTACCGTACACAGGATTTATTTTTTATCACCATCTATATTTTAAGACCGAAAAAAATTAAAACAAATATTTATCATATAGGATTATTTCCTATATTTAGCGTGTGTTACAGTTAAGTAACACTTAAATATTATACTGTCAAGTACATTTATGTGATTATTACGAAAAACACATAAACATAAACAATTCTAGATGAATCAAAATCGTCTCATCTCCAGGGTATAGCCACCTTTACCTATTTGCAATAATACTATCTTTTCTTGCCATAGTGTTTATATTACTGTCCTTTGTTATGAATTTTTTTAAATGTCCCCAAATGAGATATGGTTAGTCTCCTTATGTGTTTAAAGTCAACCTTCTTTCACATATTACTTTTAAAAACAATTCTACAATACCCTTTTATATTCTCCGAGATACAGAAGCAAACTTTTTCTTTAGTTAATTATTTTCCCCTATGTTAAGAGTGCCCTTTTTAAAAACAGGAAAGTTTCTACTACTTAAAATCTTTCATGCTAGAATATATTTTTTCTTCAAATTAAAAGCCAACATGAATTAAAGAGATCAGTAGGTATCCTTATATGGATCAGTTCTTCTAGGCCTACATTGGAGCAGGTCCAGGCAAATTCTTCCTCTAAGAATAATACTGACAAATTATTATGTCTGATGGTATGACTTGACCATCATGGTCTTAGTTTGCTAAGGCTCCACAATACTGCAGACTGGATGGCTTAAAAGGCAGGAATGTGTTTCCTCACAGTTCTGAGGACGCTGAGGTCCAAAATGAAGCTATCAGCAGTGCTGGTTCTTTCTGAGGCCTGTGAGAGAAGGCCCTGGTTCCAGGCCACTCTTCCTGGCTCACAGGTGGCTGCCTTTTCCCTTTCACATTGATTTTTACACTCTTTTTTTTTTCTGCATCTATAGTGTCCAAATGTTCTCTTCTTTATTATTATATTTTTATTAAATCACAACTGTGTAGATTAATGAATTTATAGGGTACAATATGCTGATTTGATAAACAATGTGGAAAGCTTACATCAAACTGGTTAACATAAACATCACCTCACTGATTTGTTACGGTAAGACATTTATACTCTACTCTCCATAGTTTTTTGTTTGTTTGTTTGTATGCTAATTTGAGACAGAGTTTCATTATGTTGCCCTTGGTAGAGTGCTGTCGTGTCATAGCTCACAGCAACCTCAAACTCTTGGGCTCAAGCGATTCTCTTGCCTCAGCCTCCCAAGGTGCCTATAGTCCTAAGGGGCAGGGACTATAAGCGCCACCACAACATCTGGCTATTTTTTGTTGTTGTTATTTTTGTCATTGTTGTTTAGCAGCCCCTGGCCAGGTTCGAACTCACCAGCCCTGGTGCATGTGGCCAGTGCCCTAACCACTGACCTACAGTCGCCAAGCCTACTCGTAATGGTTTTGAAATGCACCGTTACATTGTGCACTTTAGGTGAAATCCCACCAAAAACCCTCCTTCCTCTCCACCTCCCTCCTCCCTGTCCCTTCTCCTTCCTCCTTCTTTCTGGACTATAGTTGTTTTTTATCATTCGTATGAATGTGTAGGTGATGATGTATTGGTTTCATAATAGTATTGAGTACATTGGATACTTTTTCTCCTATTCTTGAGATACTTATGAAGTGTTGTTCCTGACCACAATTTCTTTTATTTACCCAAATGTTTACCCACAATTTCTTTTATAAACCCAAATGCTTTGGATTATATGTAATGTTTTTTGTGCTGCTGGAGTCAGGTTTGTAAGTGTGTCCATTACCTAGATAGTGTTCACTGTACCCTGCAGGTAGGTTTTGGCCCCCTGTCTCCCATACTTGGTTTCCACTGAGTTTTACTTCCCTTTGTGCACTTGGAATTTCTAGTTTAATAGCAAGTACAGGCTGTCTTAACTTTATACTAAACTAAGAAAAAAAATACTTTTTCTATAATGCTAACTTGATTTATATAAAAATGCTCATATTTATTATGAAAATCTAAAGAATACATAATTGGGTTTTATCTCATATCAAAATATTTGCCTTCATTTTTATATTGGGTACTTTACCCGTTTAAGTGCTTTTTTTAAGGGGTTGCACTCCCCAGGGTGAGCTGGGCCACAGCTGGTCAGAACTCCTTCTTCCTTCATTGCGTCCCTACACTTGGTCTTCTCTCATGAATACAGAAGGATGCCCCCAGCAGGCTTGGGAAGCCCCCACATCAATGAAATCGGACTGTGGTAGAGGAATTCCTGTCTACTTTCCTAGCTCTGAGAGCATGCAAAGAGTGACAAAGGCTGAACTCTGTGCCCTTCATTCTGCTTTATAAGGTGAGACCAAGGCTCAGCCTAGAAAATAGGGCTCCCTGTGCCTGGATCTCATCATGGCTCCATTAAGTAATAAATGGAGATTCCTCTAAATTTCTGTATTAGTAAAGTTTGTTATTGTTTCTTCTGTTTGTTTTGTTTTTGTTTACTTTTTTTCCTTTTGCATCTATGAGAAGATTTTCTTCAATCATATTTGAAGCCACAAGGGGGCTGTAAAAGCCCCTTTTCAATCTTTTACTACTTAAATTTTCCCTTTTTATATATGTTCTACATTAGATTAAAAAATATTATTTGATTTATTTAGGTCAATTAAAAGTTAGCTAAAATTTGATGAGACAGATTCTTTATGATTTATGGAAACCATCCTGATTATTCTCTAGTCACTCGATTTTACTCCGCACCTAATGAAGCTATTGGCTCCTATGGAGGGGAATTCTCTCTAAAGCAGGAGTTAGGGGAAAGAGAAAGCTACAGACGAACTTTAGAAGGTCAGTCTTTACGGACTCTCCTCGTGAGTTAAAGAGCTAGTATTTTCTTCTTGTTCTCTATGCCTTGGGATCCAGGGATTAACTAAGTTGGGGTTATTCTTTGGTCTATGTTATGCCTTACCAAGGCGCCTGGCCACAGTCTTCTCAGTAGCCTCTAACTTCTACCCTGAAGGCAATTGTATGAGGTATTCTTGAATTTTTATCTTAATACAATAGCCAAGAGAGTAGAACTTTCAAATAAATGAATAGTGTAATGGGAGAACTTTTCCAGTCTAGTATTCCTCCCCTCATCAATCTGGTGATCCACACTGGGAATTTATGTGACTATAATGATACTTCATGACTGACTCAAAATCACATGGTCAAAGGTTGACTCTCCTACAAAACGAATGGGGTTTGGGGGAGGGGTTTTGCTTTTAAACCTAGAATCATTTCCAGAAAAACAAAAATTGGTATGGCTTAAATTCTAATTATAATATATACCCTTGAGACTTAAGAATGAGAGATGAACATGTGATCTGTAAAAAATTCAAAAGGAAGACAGTAAATTCTGCCTTTCACTAATCCAAAATCAAGGGCCAAGTGATTTAATCAGTCACTGAGAATACTATCACCTATTGTCCTGTGTGGATCTATTATTAAATGAAGACAATCCAATTAAGATAGACAAGTAGTTATAAAAAATATTTCATATGACAACCACTAAAGGAAATTTTTAAATCAACTCCCAGATCTCACACCAGACTTAGGAAATCACTTGCTCTCTTTGACTGTGAAATTCAGACACAGATGTTGTCTGAAAATTATAGAGGCAATTTTCATGCCCTGCTAGAGTTAAAAAGCACTGTGACAGTTGATAAACCAAAATCACAAACTAGCAATGAATTCTACCAATACTCTGAACAATTTAACCTCATGAAATCTGCAATTGAATAATTAATCTTGCATCCATCAGGAAAAATCCTGCTGTTATCATTAGAGAGGAAAAAGAACTTGAACAAAAACAGTGTCATTTTTTGCATTTATTTTCTAATATACAATTGAATTTTGTTGATACCTTAAATTATTACCTTGTTTTATTATTAATTCTAGCTCTAATATCCTAATGATAAATATTTACTATTGATTAAGGTCTATGGGAAACACCCAACAGTATTTCTAAGGCATATAAAAAGATGATCTATAAAATATATATTTTTTCTTTTTAAGTATTATGTGTTTGGAATAGTTATATATCTCTATAGGGCATATGTTATGTTTTGATAATGTGTATCAACCAATCAGGTGAACAGAAAAATATTTCCCATGATGGCCAAAGTATAAACTAATAGCACAAATATAAGGCAAAACAATTACATTTTTAATATATGACACTCTACATGCTCATTTGCAATAAGGCAGATCAGCTTTAAGAAGAGAGAAAAATGTAAGGTGGTTCTTCCTATTCGTCATTACACACACACACACACACACACACACACACACACATAGATATCACAACCAGTTTTATTTACAACTCCTTTATTACTACACTATGATAGTGAGTGAAAGTTGAACCTACTTTAAAACAACGCATGGAAGATTCCTAAACTAAATAACAGATACTTCAAAACTCAGCTTAAACTCTAAGAATTGGGAAATCACTTCCCCCCGTGTGACAGCAGACTGTTTGCTCCTTTTAATCATCTATTTTTAGAATGGAGCTCAGAAAAATAAAAGCCTGAGTAAAATTTCACATTATCCATTGTAAGACACAGGGAAACTCTAAGAAGTGGGCAAGAAATCTAACATCGTTTATCCATCATAACTTATTGAAAAGATCTTTTAACCTTTCAAAGAAAACATGTTGATAGATATATGGAAAGATAACAGTATATTGTCATTGAGCATAAGGACATGGTGTGTGGGAATTATAATTTTTCTTTTTTTATTGTTGGGGATTCATTGAGGGTACAAAGAACCAGGTTATATTGATTGCATTTATTAGATAAAGTCCCTTTTATAATTGTGTCCCACCCCCAAAAGGTGAGGTAATGATAGTTTTTAAAGTTTATTTGAAGCTCATACAGTCTATTATAAAATTAAGAAGGCAATGTCTTCTAGAAAATGTCACTTTTTTATATCTAATTTGCAGAAATCATTCACAAGTCACTTTCTTTTTTTTTTTTTTTTTTTGAGACAGAGCCTCAAGCTATCCCCTGGGTAGAGTGCCATGGCATCACAGCTCATAGCAACCTACAACTCCTGGGCTCAAGCGAGTCTCCTGCCTCAGCCTCCCAAGTAGCTGGGACCACAGGCGCCCACCACAATGCCCAGCCATTTTTTGGTTGCAGCCATCATTGTTGTTTGGCGGGCCCCGGCTGGGGATTCAAACCCACCGCCTTAGGTGTACGTGGCTGGCGCCTTAGCCGATTGAGCCACAGGCGCCGAGCCACAAGTCACTTTCTTTAATCATAACTATTATTATAGCTAGAAGACTCATACTAATATTTTGATTCTACTATATAGGTGGAAAATCAAAATATTTTAAAGTTTGGTCAGATCCCTAAAGAGAAAGTTCAGAGAAGAAGCCAAAAAATATTAAGAGTTAAGAAGCTTGAGCATCACAAGCCAGGATTGGGTCTGAGTTCTCCCAAAGACTAGGTGGGCATTGGGGTTTAATTGCTTAATTACTGGCTTAGTTCTTCATTTGTAATATAGAGTTTATGATAAGGAACACATAGGGTTGAAATGAAGATTAAATTATAATAAGTATGCAGTGCTTAGCACACAGGAAGCCCCCAATAAATAGTGACTAACATTGCTATAAATCAGACATAAATATTGTGCACATATATTTATACTGATTATTACTCCCAGGAAAGGATCCAAGGCATATATTTAACAGGCACCTTCATATGTTCCTTAAGTCCTTATCAATAATCCTCATTTATTTGATTAGGATAGCAGTCAATGGTATCCTGTGTTTTCTATTTCTTCAGAGTTAAAAGTTAGAATAAATACTAAGTTAAATGAATAAAATATTAAAAATCCAGTTTTAAATTGAAAATTGTTTGGCTAGGGAAAAATTTTATGACAAAGTCTTAAGCAGCCATTGAAAGAATAAAAAAATTAACAAATGGGACTTAATTAAGCTGAAAAGCTTCTGCACAGCTAAGGACACAAAGCTAAGTAAAGCAAAAAGGCAACCTTCAGAATGGGAAAAGATATTTGCAGGGTATGAATCTAACAAAAGGTTGATACTTAGAACCTAGTGAGACCTCAAATTATAACAAGAACAAAAAAAGAGCAAACAATCCCTTCTGCTACTGGGCACGAGATATGAACTTTACCTTCTCTGATGAAGATAGCTGAATAGCTAACAAACATTTGAAAAATGTTCATCATCCCTGATCCTCAGAGAAATTCAAATCAAAACCTCCCTAAGATACCACCTAATCCCTGTGAAAATAGACCACATCTCAAAGTCTCAAAGCTGAAGATGTTAGTGTGGATGTGGAGAGAAGGGAACATTTTACACTGCTGGTGGGACTGCCAACTAAAACAACCTTTTTGGAAAGAAGTATGGACAGTCCCTAAAGAACTCAAATTAGACCTCCCATTTGATCCTGCAACCCCATTCGTAGGCATCCATCCAGAAAAAAAATAATTTTATCATAAGGACATTTGCACTAGAATGTTTGTTGCAGCTCAATTTACAATCACCAAAATGTGGAAACAACCTAAACACCCACCAACCCAGGAATGGATTAATAAGCTGTGATATATGTATACCATGGAATACTACTCAGGCACTAAAAAAGATGGAGACTTTACAACGTTTGTATTAACCTGGATGGAGGTGGTAATCTGGATACTTTTCTTCTTAGTAAAGTATTACAAGAATGGAGAAGCAAGAATCCAATGTACTGGATTCTAACATGATGCCAGTAGACAATCTAATAGATATCCACACGATTAAAAAACTTAAATCAGTTCACTGTGAGGTGCAGGGGAATGAGGGAGTGGGGAGAGGGAAAGTGGGAGGTAGATGGGGGATTACGATGTATGGCACACCTCTTGGGAGTGGGGCACAATGATAAAAGGGACTTTGTCTAACAAATGCAAACAGTGTAACCTAATTATTTATACCCTTAATGAGCCTCAAACAATAAAAAAAAAAAAGGAAAAAAGAAAGAAAAACACTTTTCAAAAGAGCAAAGTACTTGTACTGCTCCAGATATGTGGACAATTTCCTGCATTAAAAAAAAATAGGATACAAAGCCATACTACATCTCTTTTTAAAAAAAGCTATTTGGATTTTCAGTTTGTCTAGGGTTAACAGGACAAATATAAACCTAGCATGGAAAAATACACTTTACACATTTTCAATATACTCTGTAATGGATGCTTCATGAAATTTTTAAGGTTGCTTTTCTGTTCAACTTTACATATTTAAACAGGTTTGTAAGAAATGGACAATTCCTATGCTTCCACATTTTATAAATGTGAATGTCGAGGAGATTTTATTATTTCAAGTTTATGTAATAAAGTAATTAAATCTTAAGGGTATAACAGCATGGTTAATGAAATAAATTATTAGCATAAAGAATTTAAGTAGCTACTACTACCATAAAATACTATCCAAAAAATATTTAATAAATAATTAATAAAACCTCATTTCATGATGTTTAATCCGAGGATGGTACCTGTTCTGGGAAGATTTTTTTTTTAATGTCATTATGTCACAGAGACTATATTAAGTAATAATTACTACTAACAAAATGTAATACTGCACAAATTACCAGAGCCAGCCTTTTTATTAACACAACTAGATAAAAAATAAGAAAGCTATTGCTAAAACTATCACATTAATATCCCTCTGATATTTGAACTATAATTGCAGTCACTTTTATTCTGCCCCATGAGACACGAGAGGAATGCAGGAGACAGCTGGCAATGCACTCATGTAATTATATTTCCCCTATGTTTGATTTATTAGGCAGAATTTTTGCTAATAGAACTCCAAATGAATAGCATCCTATTTCCTTCATATTAAACTCAGTTATTCTCAGGCCATCGAGAGATTTCAAAGCTAGGATAGAAATCACATATTGTTTGTCTGTGACCTCTCCTCAGGAATAGGAGAAGTTAAGGAATTGCAAGAAACAGAGAAAAGTTACACTATTGCTTAGCAACGCCTCCAAATATTAAAGTCCTGGAAGACTCGCTAGGCATAAGAAAAGGGGAAATCATTTAAAAACTATTTCAGACCCAGTTTCTTAGTTTCTATGTCATCTAGGTAGAAAGAGAGAGCTAAGCAGAAATGGGCTCATTTTCCATGCATCGGAAAAACGATAGAGGAATAGATAGAAATAAAGGCAGACTTTTCTAGTCATCACGGCGAACACACAGGGCAGTGAAATTTTCATCAAAAATATTTCAAAATGAGCACAAATTTAAAGTAGTAAAATATACACCTGGTACACAAAATAAAGAATTGAGTCACAACCCTATATTCTAGATTCAATGTAGTACTTAAGACATCATTTCTCTTTTGATTTATTTCAATGAAGAGTAACAAAATTTACTTCTTCTTATAAAATTTAAACAGGTTTGTTCTGTTAAGGAAATATATAATATATTTATTTGAATTACCAAACCTCACAGTTCAGATGCTGGTTTCCTTGCTAATAGTTCTCAAAAGCATTAATAGTGACTCAAGAGTTCCTTAAAGCATTAGCTATAATGAAAAAAATAATCATGGGGTTTAAAGTCACAGTCTGCCTATCAGTGTTTTTGTAAGGACTAAATAAAAGAATTAAATAACACATGTCCTACTTTATGGAAGGGTAAGAGCAATTAGTAGGTTGATGGAACTACTCAATATACCAAACTTTTTTTCTTTTGCCTTTGAGACAGGGTGTCATTCTGTCACCCCTGCTGTGGCATCATCACAGATCACTGCCACCTCCAACTTTTGATCTCAAGCAGACCTCACACCTCAGTCTCTCAAATTGCTAGAACTTTAGACATGAGACAGCTCACCCAGCCTGTCCAAACTTCCTTGGCGTGACTTCTGCAATGGTGGGGGTGAGATGTGTATACCCACATTTCTTCCTGAGATATTAGAGAAGGAAGAAAACAGGGTTACTCCCCGTGAAGGCAATGTCAGAGTAAAGCCACCGTCTCAATATAATCTAACCTTTGGTTAAAAGACACTTTGATGGCAGAGGTGGGAGGATAAGGGAAAAACAACTTGGTAGAGCAGGCTGGAGATTGGCTATAGAAGAGTAAGGTATATGTGTCCCTGCCATTGTTCAGATCCTGAGAGCTTTTTCTTTTCCTGGATGACTGCACTGCTCAATGCCTGTCCCACCCTCTCTATAATGTTCCCAGAGACATCTTTCTGAATTATAAAGCTGAAAATTTCATTCACCTTCTTAAAACTCCCATGTCTGTTCTTCTCCAGAATAAAATGTAATTTCTGCAGCTTGATTGGTGTGTATTTGAACGTAGGCTTGACTAAAGATAGCAGATTTTAGCAGAGAAGACATTTGCAATTTATATTTCCAAAAAAATAAAGGATTCTCTACACTTCTTTTGATAGAGTAAAAGGAAAAGTGATGAGTTAGTGTGTGTTATTCCTGGAAGTGGAGGGGATTTAGCAGAATTTGATCATTGGCCATGACTTGATCGAATACAGATTACTGTTTGGAAGGGCACACCACTCTATCCTCAACATTGCAGATTACATGGTGTTCATTCAGAAAAAGTGTTTCAGCAAAAGATTATTCCAGTCTCTACTTTAATGATCAACTTTTTAGATTTTATACATAAGTGAGGTCATATGGTATTTGTCTTTATTTGTCTTTCTTTGCCTGCTTTATTTCATGTCATATAATGTCCTCTGGGGCTCACTCATGTTGCAGTAATGACAGGATTTTCTTCTTTTATACATCTGAATAGTATTTAATTGTAATATATATTTTTTCTTTATCCATTCATCTGTTGATAGACACTTAGCTTAATCCCATATCTTGGCTATTGTGAACAGTGCTGCAGTGAAGGGGAGAGGACAGGAATCTCCTAGATGTGCTGAAGTCCTGTTGATACACCCCCAATATTGGAATTGCTGAGCTATATGACAGTTCTCTTTTTAATTTTTTGAGGAACCACTGTGATGTTCCATATGGCTGTACTAATTTACATTTTCACTGATAGTGTCCAAGAATTCCTTCTTCTTCACATCTTTACCAACACGTGTTATCTTTTGTTCTTATGATAATAGCCATTCCAACATTAGTGAGGTGATACTTCATTGTGGTTTTGATTTCCATTTCCATAATGATTAGTGATGTTGAGCATTTTTTCATATACTTATTGGTCACTTATATGTCACTTGAAAATTGTCTATTCAGTGGTCAGGCATGGTGGCCTGTAATCCTACCACTCTGGGAAGCTAGATTGCTTCAACTTCAGAAGTTCGAGACCAGTCTGAGCAAGAATGAGAGACTCCATCCCTAAAAATAGCCAGGCGTTGTGGTGGGCACCTGTAGTCTCAGCTACTTGAGTGACTGAAGCAAGAGGATTGCTTGAGCCAAGAGTTTGAGGTTGCTTTGAGCTGTGATGCCACAGCAGTCTACTGAGAGTGATAAAATGAGACTCTGCCCCCTTTCCTGAAAAAAATCTATTAAAAAATCTATTTAATCAGATCATTTGTTTTTCTGTTAGTGAGGTTTTATATCCTTATGTATTTGGCATATTAACCCTTTATTATATATATAGTTTACAAATATTTTCTCCCATGAATGGAGGCCTTGTTAAGAAAAGTAAATATTAAGGTCCTGAATCCAGAAGGAAGAGATTAGATTTAGTAGCATGTGGTTTTTCATCAAGGCTACTTCTTTTATCCATGAAATGTTCAAGAATGAAAGGTTCTTTCATCCAACTGTTATATCTGAAAAAAATACCTTAGACTTAAGGTGAGTAGAAGTCAAGCAGAAAAGCAAGCGGAAAACAGCACTGTGCCTGTGGTTTATTACAAAGGCCACCAGCCTTTGTGTACTAATGCCACCCAAATGAGTAATTGTGTTGACATAACGGCATTTCATTTCCTAAGCAATTAGTATGTGATCAGGCATTATGCTGGGTGCTTTTTCGACATTATCTTATTTACTCTTTAAAATATCCATGTGAAGTTGGCATTATTGTGCCCATAATGTGTATAAGTAACCCTAGGTGCAGAGTGATTAGTGATTAATTACCTTCTCCAAAATCACATAGTTCCAGGGTAAGGCCAAAATTAAACCAAATGACTACCTCTTTGACTCCTAAGTTTCTTAAAATATCATGGTATATTTAATTTTGTCAAAACAATGTCATTCAAGCCCCCTTTGTGATACACCAAGATAAACAGAGTATAAATTATCCACACCTTTTATTCATTCATTGCGGATTAATTCTTCACAGGGTATCATGTTGTGTTTGTGTATGAAATTTTTAATGAACATCAATCTCCAAAAATGTTGGATGTTATATATACTGATGTTACAGAATACATATACAACTTAATTGTTTGAGACTATGATTTAATTATTGTTTTCAAAACCCAAAGCTAATTAATTCAACACCAATAAAATAAAACACTACTTATCCTGTTTTCTTTATTGATTTATACATGAAATGTTAAATTTCTTATTTTCTGTGTTGAAAACACAAATCCTATGTACTATAACTTTTAATTTATAAAAATTAAATAGCAAAGTTTTTTGAGATCCAGTCACATACCAGCAGGAAGGGGAGCAGAGATAGTTTGTTCTCCCTTGTCCCTAAACCCCACCATTGGTTAGCAATTATTGAACATGTTGAAAGGTAAAAGTTGAGCTTCAATTTAATTTAAATTTTCAAAGTGCTAATATATCAATCTCACAATTTTTTTAACTTGCCACATTTTAGAGACATAGTTTCAATGTAAGTAATAGCTAAAATAATTGATATTGTATTATCAATTATTATAATATTAATATTTTAGTCATTTTCCTTCTCAACCTTGTTCTTCATTTATTAAAAATTTGATTGATTTTTATTAAAAAATTGATATTGTATTATCAATTATTATAATATTAATACTGTAGATTTTTATTAAAAAATTGAAATTGTATTATCAATTATCATAATATTAATATTGTAGTCATTTTCCTTCTCAACCTTGTTCTTCATTTATTAAAAATTTGATTTTTATTAAAACTAGTGCATTAAAGGAATATATATCTTATTTTATACACTTTTCAAAGATTGTAGCTATATTCTGCTTTTCTATATTGGTCTACTTATAAATTTGTAGGTCTACTTATAAAATTTGATTTTTATTAAAACTAGCATTGAAGGAATACTTTCAAAGTTTATACATGTTGCTAAATGAAGTGTTTTAGGCACTAACAGTTTCAGGTATTTATTATTCAACAGGCATAGTGCTAAAAGTCAATGCATTTTTGAAATTTTCATTATATTATTGCTAAACTCTTAAAATCATTGCTCTGTTATGCTGCTATACATTGACCAGATGAATTTTTGATACGATACCTTAAATGTTAAGTAAAAAAGGTTGATGCTGTGCTTTCTGAAAAATGCACAAAGTAATATGAATTGCAATTGATGAAGTGTAATCCCTAATGTTCTTAATAATTTAAAAATAAAACTGGATATTATATCTTATTTTATATACTTTTCAAAGAATGTAGCTATATTCTGCTTTTCTATATTGGTCTACTTATAAATTTGTAGGTCTACAATAAAATATAAATGAATTAGAGACCAATCTAAAAGTCTCTGAAACAGGAATTATTTTTGCTTTTGCTTCTGAGCTGTGGTTGTTGTATTTATCCATTCAATATTTCTGATTTCAGGAATCATACATTCATTAAAAAACTCAGATGGATTTTTTCCATATATTATATATAATGTTTATGATTTGTGCTTGTTTTCAAAATTTAATCATTCAATTTTTTATATTATATGCATATTTCTATTACATACATACATAATGTATAATATATATAATTTTAGCATTTATTAATATCTGCATAGGGAAAAGATTAAAAAGACTTATAAATAATATTTAAATATTTGGTATGAAATGGGGTGATTCATTTATTATTCATAAAATGCAATTTGAATTCAAGCTAAAATATCTAAATGGTAACAAATAATACAAAACAAAATTTAAAAGACTCTAGAATCTCCCTAGTTTCAGTCTCCTGAGAACCTTTTTACCTCTGATTAGTGTATTGGTTATCAGCATAATGATAATAGATTAACAGCTCAACATCTTGATTTTTAGCCTCAAAGAGTTCAACTGACTAGTCCTTTTTAATTTCAGGAATTTAGATTATATCTCCCTTGTCCTGTGAGTTTCATGGATATGTATTTCTTTTTTTTTCTTTATTATAATACATAAAATGCTTAAACTTATATTTATGGTTCTGTTATCTTGAGATAATGTCTCTCAATGCATACCACATCAGTGAGGGGAAGAAATTGCCATTTCATTGCCCCATTTTTCCTCCAACATCTCACTTCCTGACATCTATAGCAGTAGTAATAACAGACACCTTGATTAGGTGTGATAAAGGACAAATATATTCTCTTTCAGGCCAATTTATTTATTTATTGGCAGTTTCAATCAAATTATGCTTTATTTGGGCATGGTGGTGGGGATCAATAAAGCAAACCAAAAAGACAATCCAGCAAACAAAAACAAAACAAAATAATAAAACGCCACTAACTACAAAATCAAAACCACAAAAGAATCTAATTTTCAAGTCTCCTGACATAGATAATACAAATTGCAAAGCAAACAGGAAAGTAAATCCTGGAAAGGATTGGCTGAGCCCAAAGAGTCCTACTCAAGAAGAAGAGGAATGTGATGTAGGAGGGAGAACACAAAATAAACTCACTTTTTTTTTTTTTTGAGACAGAACCTCAAGCTGTCCCCCTGGGTAGAGTGCTGTAGCATCAGAGCTCACAGCAACCTCCAACTCCTAGGCTCAAGCGATTCTCCTGCCCCAGCCTCCCAAGTAGCTGAGATCACAGGTGCCCGCCACAACGCCCAGCTATTTTTTGGTTGCAGCCATCATTGTTGTTTGGCAGGCCTGGGCTGGATTTGAACCTGCCACCTTAGGTATATGTGGCTGGCACCTTAGCCACTTGAGCCACGGGCACCGAGCCAAAGCCACTTTTTGATATTTCTTTCTCATCATTTTCAATGCAGAGTGGCAGGAGCTAGAGCACAGTCCAAATAACGTACCTCTAAATAACATTAGAATGTGCTGAAAAATCAAATGAAGGAGTCTTCCAGTAAGGGTAGAGTGACACATTTCTGATTCTTCCTCCTGGCCTTGAAACTTAGGAAATATGAAAACATGAGAAATGAATTTTATTGACCTTCCAAGCTACGTAAATAACCCAACCAAATGCTAAAAATGTTGCAGAATGTTTGATATAGCAGTAGTCAAACAGCACACCAATGAAAGAATGGTTTGTAATTGATCTCTCTGATACAATGGCATACACTTGAGATAATTAGTGGAGGTAATCCAAAGACCATTGAGGCCTTCTGGATGGGAAGGAGAAGGCCTGGGAATCTAATCAGGTTAGAAGAATTGTTAATGGGCTGGAAAGCCAACCCACAGAGATATTAACCACTGTGGGTTGGCTTAATAAGCAACATGCCTGCAACGTAATGCTTGGTAGGCCAGGAGTTCTTAAAGTAACAATAGGCCAAAAGCACAAGAAATATCTCCTGGGGGCAAAAGGCTTAAATATACTATGCCATGTCCATAGCACAAAGTTTGTGCAGCTATTATAATAATAATGTAGGTCTGGATAGGAACTTCTGACTCACAGGTCAATTCTGACATACCTCTTGATTTTGTAAAGAAAGTTTTATTGGAACATAGCCACAATCATTTATTTAGCTACTATCTATGGCTGCTTTTGCAATACAGTGGACAAGTTGGGTAGTTGTGACAGAGACCAGCAAACTCTAAAATATTTCCTGTCTTTCCCTTTACCATCCCCCCACCCCAGGTAAGAAAGAGATATATTTGACAGACATTTTCATGAGCTAGTGTGAAATGAAGTAAAAAATCAAGTTACAAACTAAGTTAAGCTGATATGTTAATAACTAAAATTGTGTGTGTATGTGTGTTTATAAGGAAGGACAAAGGCCATGGCATTAACCATGGCTATCTCTACTAGGATTGCCATTGATTCTATTTTGTTATTAATAACTATTTTTATTTAGTTTATGTGCACATATGCTACATAAAACACAAATATATTAGTCTAAAATAGAAAATGAGTTATATGTTTAAGACAATTTTTATCATTGGTGGTACAACCATTAGATTGTATCAGCTGAATTTTCAGCAATGGAAAATGGACCCTTCTTGTATTTCCCTGGAGTGGAGCTTGGCAGCCTCAAGGACTATGTGGGTCTTATTCTAGTGCAGGAGAGGCTGAAAATTATTTCAAGGTTCTATGAGTTTGATAGCCATTGTCTGGAAGGGGGACAAGCGCTCATTTTCAACTGTGGTCTCACAAGCATGGAGAGACTGTTATTTTCATCTGGGCTCCTTCAGTCGAACATGAAACATCTGTCACAAAACTATTGTCTGATGTGGCAGCAAAGGCTTTTCTCAGTCTGAGAGCCCAGCAGCTGCTTCAGGAAAGATCAGACGACTACAACCAATACGTCAATACCTGTTCCAGAACACCATGATTAATTTTTTAATAACAGGGAGCCTTGCAGCATTGGGAATAATAATTGTGTAATAATAACAATCCTTTCACTTTCTGCTGGTTTCAAAGAAGAAGATGGAAAAAATCTGGGGCTCATGAAAGATTACTTTATTTATGGCACCTAAGAGGCAGTGTTAATGTGAAAAAAAAAACAGAGTATTTGAGTGAAGAGTTAATCTCAGGAATTAGAAAATTTAAGATTAAATTCTGCTTCCTGGCTGTGGGGAAATTGGCAAGTTACAAGTCCTTATTTTGCACGTCAATTAAGTATGAGTGATTGATTACGATTAGTTACTGCCTGGCTCCTTCATGAGGTTGTTTTGACAATCAAATGGGTTAATATTTGTGAAGTGTTTAGCACAGTAGCTGGCATTTATCAACAGATGTACATATTGGTTAATACATGCTAGCAGGTGTGATGCTAATTTGCAAGGCCGTAAATGGACCACCACTGTAAAACCGCTGGAAGAGGTAATAATGAAGGGAAGACAAATTTAGTTGTTTGCTCAAGACCCAGGTCAATCACAGACTAACACAAAACAGAACAAAACAAAAGAATTCCAAGGTATAAAACCACTGAGAATTTCAGCTTTGTTAGAGAATTAAATTAGATGAAAAATTGGATATGAATTGAACAACATACTGAGTACTTAAGAGAGATGGAGTAAGTTTTTGCTCTTACCCGCCCATTCTAAATGAGACGAGGCAAAGCGTATTGGGCATTTTGGACTTTGATTTTTTTTCTCCTTACCATCCCACTAATGAATAGCAAGTACTGTAAGTTTTTCCCTTGTGTTGTCACTCAATATCAGCCTATGGATAACCTCCACCCACTCGCCACATCTTCACCTTAGACACGCAAACTATTGAAATGCTGTGTTTCTTTTAAAAGTCATTGGACTTCAATCCATTTCACTGCCCACAGATCCTGTCATTTATATTAATTTCTCCCACCTATTTCTCATTAGTGTACTCTGTTCTACAGAATTATACGATTCCTCAGTATTAATTAGGTGTCACTGAATCCTCCCAATGATGCACAACTGACCTGCCTGTTCATGTTGCATTTCACCCTCTTTTAGACTGTAATTGTTTCAATCAGTGAAAAATGCTGCTCTTCAATCCTACTCAGTTAAAGCAACAAAGTATCAACATAATTATGTAAACACAATTTTATTTTGCTGACGTGGTCAGAAAATTGTAGATCAATAGGCACAGCTTCCCTTATCTGATTTGAACCTCAATTTAAAAATCTAAAATTTGAAGACAAAGATATTTTTAATTTATTTTTTGTAAGTAACATCTAAGTATCTCTTTTATTTATTTCTCTTCCATTTGTAAAATCTGTACTTCAATTTTCTCATCTCTGCATAATTACCTATATGGTTCTTAAAAAAAAAAAAAAATACACTCACACTCTTCTCTCTCCAAATTGTTGCTTAAACCTTACATCTTTTCTAAAATCTTTTTAGAAAGATTTGAAATTCGTCAATAAGACTAATTTATACTGTAAAAAGAAAAAAAAATAATAAATACCAACTCAGGTAACACTAATCAAGACAGAGATTTGATATAACCTTTCTAGAATCATTAAATATTAAGGAAGAATATTGAGTAGATGTTGAAGTCACACGGATAAGGTTAAGTGAGTTGTTAATGTAAATTCCACTTCTTTGATCAGAGTTCCCTGAATGCAGGGGAAAGCTCTTGAGAAAGACAAAAGGTTCATGAAAAGAAAGTAAATAAATTTACAAAAAAGTAGGAACTGACTCTTTAGGATGATTGACTGATCGATTGATTTTGATCACTGGAAAAGTTTAACTCATGGCCACAGACTTTGAAAATGTTTACACCAAAACCAACCTAAAATGACGTAACAGCCTCCTGGAGACTGTTGCTAGGCTATGCCTCCCTATCACTTTCCTTCCTCTTGGCAAGCATGAGCATTCTTCCTGATGCTCTGTGGTCCCATATTTGTTTTCATCATCCTTGAAGTCCTAGAACAAAATACCCCTCTTGTTTATCCATTGTTGCCATGATCATCTTATGTGGTGTTCCTGCCCCCAATCTCTCCTCCCACAGACAATTGATAGAATGTTCTTCCTGAAACCTAACTCTAAAAATGCCACTTATCTTCTTTCTGAATATAAAAATATCCCTAAACATCAGTGATCCCCCCAAAAGCTACCCAGTATGATTCAAATTCTTTGAAAACTAAACGCCACACAAAATTAAAACATCTTTTGTATTCTTATTCTCCTTCTTGACAAAAATCTGTTATTTACGTTTTACTACAAAAGTCTGTAACAAAATGAAGAAACATTGCAATGAGAAATTGTTATGCCAATTTTGAACAAACATTCCCTTGCTATCACCAGATTGTTTGTAATACAGCTTATTATTTTTGGCTAAAGAGGTAATTTTCAGAGGACATCTAGATTTCAGATGATTTGTAGGGAACAAATTGTCACATTTATTTTAGACCAAACTTGTTTATAATAGTCAAACCACCTAGGTCTTTTATTTGGTTTTCTTGAATGCTAAAATACTGAAAAAAATGTAATACAGGATGCCCATAATTATAAATTTCTTTTTACATATTACATAATTGTTATAGAGGGTGCCCATTATTACAAAAATTGTAATAAAGGGTGTCCATTATTATAAAAATTGTAATAGAGGGTGCCTTCCTTATATTCTAGGTACACGTTCTCTGGTTGATGTAATTTTGTTGTGTTTTAGTTTTCAGTGAACAAAGATCAATCAATAGACTCTTTTAAAAACTAAATATATCCAGAGAATCTCTGTAAGTTGATCACCCAAGGGACTGTAACAAACTGGTCAACATACGAAGTGTAGTCAACATAAAGAACTAGGTCTATTGCGCCAATATATATATACACATGATACATGTGCCATCCATGAAAATTAGGTGAACTGAAGGAGGTGGTCATTGTAGGGAGATGGCCAACTGTGGAGCTTTTACTGTATATATAATCTCATATTATAAACACATACCATACTCAAATTTTGATAAACAAAACCAAGAAAATAAAATTCATACCATCAACAGAGGTAAGCACTGTTCAGACCTTTGTTTCTATCTGTGTTAGTTTTTGAAGAATAGGATCATGCCATCTTTATTGTTTTTTAACCTGTTTTTTTTCCCACTTATTGTATGATTTATACTTTGCAGTTCTTACTAATTAGAAGTTATTCTGAAAGATTATTTACTGGCTATGTGACCCTAGGGGAATAACTTAATATCTCTGTGATTAAATTTTCTTATCTGAAAGATAAAGATGAAAATATATCTTCCCCCATGGGCTCATTATAGGATTAAATGCAGATTACCTTGGATATACAAAAGATCCTGACTTAACAATGGTTTGATTTTTGATTTCCTGATGGTGTGCAAGTGATACACACTTGGTAAAAATCTAAGGTTGAATTTTGAAATTTAACATTTTCCCAGCACAGAGATTTGCAGCTTGGTTCTGTCTCTGGAAGCCGGGGAGCGGTAGTGAGCCACACCTCTCAGTCACACAATCATGAGGGTAAACAACCAGTTTCTATAATGTACTATATTGCAAAATGATTTTGTACAACTACAGCTAATGTAAGTATTCTGAATATGTTTTAGATAGGTTAGGCTAAGCTATTATATTTAGTAGATTAAATGCATTAAATTTATTGTTGACGTAGGATAAGTTTCAGTTTATGTTGAGCTTATCAGCAAGTAACCACATGGTAAGGGGAGCAGCCTCTATCTCTACACTGTAGCATGTCTGTTCTACTATTATGGGTTAATATAATTGTCTATTATTGTTTTTATGCAAACATAAATTCTTTTTCTGGAATATTATATGTCATCTATACATTTTTATTATTAGGTTGGCAACAATCTACATGAAATGATAGGATACTGTTTTTAAATATATATTTTTTTATTTCAGCACAATAGGAGGGCACAAATGATTAGGTTATATTGTTTGCATTTCTAAGGTAGATTTCAAGTTGTTGAAGTCGTAAAACAGTGATAAAGTGTCAAACACTGTATAAGTGCTGTTTACAAGGAATGATGTTTACAAGGCATCTTTAATTGGAAAAGGAAATAACACATTGTCACAGCACAGACAAATAACTGGGATTGATAAAGATTTTTGCCTCTGTAATAAATGTAGATTGCTAGTGCTATAAAATTTACTAAATTTTCCAGTAAAATAGCATTGTTATGAATTATTCCGAATTATGATTAATAGCGGGTTAATTTCTTAAATATCAAAGGTCATTACGAGTGTCTGAGGACCTGTCTGGGTTTCCCTCAGCTTGACTTAACTTCAGGATTCTTTTTATTACTTTTTAACTTTTTTAATTAAATTATAGCTGCATACATTAATGCATTTGTGGGCTACAATTTGCTGGGTTTATATACAATTTAAATACTTACAACAAACTGGTTAATAGTCTTCACCATACTTTCTTAATTATTGTGTTAAAACTTTGGTCCAACCTCCCTTTTCTAAGACCACTTTTTTCTTTCTTTTTTTTTTTGTAAGGACAATGTCATTGTAAAGCCTTTCTCTGCTGTTTTGAGATGTCAATATTTTAAAAAGCCTCTTGCCAGTCTTATAACCCAGGGCAATCTTTTTTTAGGATCTGGGACTACCTTTTAAAAGTATAATCACCAAGGGAGATAGTGCCCTTTCTCCTAGTTTTTAAGAAGGATAGTAGCCTAACTGGCTAGAGTCTTGCTCCAAATTGTAAATCATACCCTGCTATTAAAATATAAGAAAACTTACTTTTTCTTTGGGCATGGTTAATTAGCAAACATAGATGACCTATGGTTCCCTGACCACAGCTCAGCTCTCAAAATCTCCCCAGATTTTTTGTTGCTGGAACAAGGAATCCAGAGTTAGTTTGTTCTCTCTCCTATTGCTGGCAACCTTGTAGGAGTAAAATGATCTTTCCTGCTCATCCTGTGCAGTGTGATTGCTTTCTTTAACAAAGGCACAGTGACTCTGGTTTCTTGCTGCCTGCTCTGTAATTTGGAGCAAGCTGTAGGACTAAGCTTCAAGCTCCAGTTTGTAAAGGGCAGCGCACAACACCTCCCAAGTAGAGTAATTGTAAGATGACAGGATTTTATATATGTAAAGAACGTGCAGAATGAAGCAGAGGAAGTACTCCATAAACCTAAGAAGTAAAAAGATAGTCTAAGGGATTGAAGGGACAACTACAAGAAGAATCTGCCAATTAACACATGAAAAAAATGTTCCATGTCAATTGCAATTTTTTTTAAGTCTGCCGAAACAAATATACAGTAGTAGTTTCTAACAATTGAAGTTGCATAGATTTTTTTTTAAATGTCTCTATAGAGTCAGCTAGTGTTTGGCAAAGCAAATACTGTCATATATCAGAGGTGAGAATATAAATTGCTATCGTCTTTCTGGAGGGCAATTTGTCAGTATGTATCAAAAATCTTTAAACTGTACCATCCTAGCAATTCTACCTTTAGAGCTAAGAAATAATTCAAATCAGTACATTTCTTTTTAGTTTCACTTCTAATAATGAAACTTGGAGCTCACCTAAGAAAGCAAATCATAGAAAAATAAATAAATCACTGTATGGCTATATGAGGGAATACAGTATATAAACAATTTATAATCAAACTTAAGAACCTTTTATAGTTTGAGCAACTTTTCATTATAAAATGTGAAGTGAAAAGCTGGGTGTGGTGGCTCATGCTTGTTTAGAGCCTGATGCTAGCGCTCTGGGAGGCAGAGGTGGGTGGATTGACTAAGCCCAGGAGTTCCAGACCAGCCTGAGCAAGAGCAAGCCCAATCTCTAAATAATAATAACCAAGCATTGTGGCAGCTGCCTGTAGTCCTAGCTTCTTGGAAGGATGAGGCAAGAGCATCACTTAAGCCCAGGAGTTTGTGGTTTTGCAAGCTATGATGCCAGGGTACTTCTACCAAGGGCAACAAAGTGAGACTCTATCTCTAAATAAATAAGTAAGTAAATAATAAATTGTGACGTAAGGAAAATAAATTCTATACCAAGGAAGCTATTTAGGGCTCCACAAATATATTATAAAACATCAACTGTAATTAATGTCTTTGCAGTTTTCTGCCATTTGATATCTAATCACACACAAATAGTGGAAGCGATTAAAGTAATCACCTTTGTTATTCACTCCTAGTTGAAAAGCAAGATTTTATTTTAGGATATTATTTCTCTTGTATCCCCTGTCTTCTTGTTAGGCACGTCTGACTGTTTGCTTATAGCTTATCTGATTATCTGTATTCCTATGAACTTTTTATTTACTTTTTTATATAGGTTTGTAGTAAATTGTGTTGTCTCCCAATAAATATGCTTCTCACTATTTGATTATTTAGAAGACTATCCCATACCCCAAATACATTTTTTGTGTATGCATTTGCTTAATGAATGTGTTGATTTGTATTTCTACAATTAGCTGATGGTATTTGATATTGTTCTGACTGAGCAGGTAAAATACAGTCCCCTCAGCTAGTACACTGCAGAGGTGGGGGATAGAGGGAGGCTGGAAGGCAATCTCCTTGACTCTTTTAATATATACATTTGACTTATTATTGGCTTACTTCTGCTCCTCACATAGATAAAACTTACCACTGAGTGCACATTGCCTATTGATCAAAAAGAAAGCACCTCCCGTCTAAGAACTATCAAAATAACATGGATTCATCACAGGTCAGTGGTGAAGTTAACAAATACTCAGCTGGAGGCTTTTATTTCTTCTGGAGATGTAAAACTATTGTCTCATTGTTGTTCTTTCTAAACCAACATTTCCTTTTAAAGTCTTACCACTCTTATTTTTATTTAAAACGTGCTTATCTGGTAAATCAGTTGGCATATTTTTAAAACTGTTAAAACTGACTCATGTGGAGACATACAGGAGGCTCCAGGTAAACAGTGAGGAACTTAAAAGCACTGTGGGAAGCAGTCTCAGATCCACGATGTCCATAGAGAGTTGCTACACATTACCTTGTCTTCTGGCTGAAAATCAAAATGACACCTGGAAAATATTAATATAACTACCCTTTTCTAGGGACAGAGATCAAATCTACTAATCCCTTTCCTTAATATCATTGTGACTTGAAATAGGATCATTCACCTAGTTTGGGTAAAGGAAGAAGCCATCGTGATGCTTTGGGTGGCCTGTATACTGTTTTCTTTGCACACAGAAGTGGGGAATTTCTCAAAAAATACCAAACACTCCTCTTTTTATACACAACTGTCGTTTGAAACTAGATTAACATATCAAATTTTATAAGCAAAAACATATGAAAGTTAAAAAAAATTGGATTGCCTTTTGTAAGATTCTTAGTATTGGGGATTTTTTTAAGTATATATTTGCTCTTTTTCTTTAATTTTTATTTTAAAATCATGTTAGACTTATAGAAAAAGTGCAAATGGAATGTAGCTCCTTTATATTTTCACTTGGCTTCTCTAATGTTAACAACTTAGTAAACCATAGAACAATGTTAGAAACCAGAAAATCACATTAATAGGGTATTTTAAACTTATTTACAGATATTGTTTGAATCTTTCCAGCTTTATTACAAATATCCTTTCAGACCCAGGTAATCTAGCATCCTATATTGCATTTTAGTTGTCACCTCTCCTTAGGCTCCATCCATCTGTGACAAATCCTCAGATTTTCTTCTTCTGTCATGACTTTGCTCCTTTCCCCTGGATACTGGTCAGTTAATTTGTACAATATCCCTCAATTTGTGTTTATCTTCTATTTCCTTATTAGTAGATTAAAGTTATAGATTTTTGATAAAACAACCCAGAAGTGATGTTTAGCCATTCTCAAATCAGTACATCCCCTTTGGGGTTATATGATCTTACAGTGGTGCATCCTTTCTCTTAAGAGTAGGTTATAACCATGGAACTATCATAGAGGTGAATATTGGCAAGTGGCTATCCCAAAATATTCAGACTTTGAATAATTTATATTTATGCCTATGATCCCTGGCCAGAAGTTATCATTGCAAAAAAGCCATGTTTTTGGTAATTAACTTCTCATATTTCAAATACCAAACTATAGATATCAACATTTTTCTATTAAGGTGAAAGTAAGTCTGTTATACAAATAAACCAGAATAAGAAAAAGAAAGAAAGAAAGAGGAAAG
>CAUYQV010038735.1:0-10306 GCA_963574575.1 Galagoides demidoff | reverse complement strand
TCAGTTCTTTCTGCACAGGTTCAAGAGAAAGGCCTTTTGAGAAGTGTGCAAGTTCCTTTTGTATATTTACAAAAGCTTTATTCACTCTGTTAACTTTTTCATCATTCAGAATATTTATCTTCTTAAGATTAGTGGTAACTGGTTTTGCTTTGTTTTTAGTCTTAAAGTTTTTTTGGCTGGCTATGTGAAAAACATTCCTGGACTTCTGCCCTCTTAATTTGTTCTTGGCCATTGTCAGACGTTTGATATCCGCGTGCAACTTCCTCCAGTCCCGGTAATCAAAAAAAATTGACTTAGAATCTAGAATTCTCAGGTACCTCTAAAAAGATGGATGTGGAATGGGATTGAGACAGTTGCCTGGTGTATCCAGAGAAAAACCCTTGCAACCAACCTTCTTACTTATGAGAATCATTTAAAATAAGTCATTACCTGCCAAACAACAATAACAACTACAACTAAAATAAGTTATTACCATAAATTCATACAGCACCAGGCCATCAGATTATGCTCACTTTTCCTACTTCATGACAACCATTGTGTACATGTACAAGCACATTTCTCTGCTTTGTAAATACCATCAGAAATAAGTAATTTTTCTCCTCAAAGAGCAGAAAAAGTAAACAGCATGATTACTGAAACACCATAAGACAATCACTGCTAGACTATAAAGTGTTTAAAAGTGTACCTTATGGGGTGGTGCCTGTGGTTCAGTGGGTAGGGTGCTGGCCCCACTAACTGAGGGTGGCAGGTTCAAACCCAGCCCCAACCAAATTGCATCAAAAAATAGCCAGGCACTGTGGCAGGCACCTATAGTCCCAGCTACTCAGGAGGCTGAGACAAGAGAATTGCCTAAGCCCAGGAGTTGGAGGTTGCTGTGAGCTGTGTGACATCACAGCACTCTACTGAGGGCGATAAAGTGAGACTCTGTCTCTACAAAAAAAAAAGCCTACCTTATGCTAAATACTGATACTCAGCTTTTATCTGACCTTTCCTTTCTAGCATTTGGTGAAAATCATTATATATATTTGTTAATGTCACTGACAGCCAGTGAAGAATATGGTAATTTCTAATTTTCTCCTTTGTACTTTCATATTACATAAAAAATACTTTTTTTCAGCTGGGCCTGTAATCCCAGCACTCTAGGAGGATGAAGCAGATGGATTGCTTGAGTTAAGGAGTTCAAGACCAGCCTGAGCAACAGTGAAACCTTGTTGCTAAAAATAGCCAGGTAGTATGGTGGGCACCTGTAGTCCCAGCTACTTGGGAGGCTGAGATAAGAGAATTGCTTAAACCTAAGAGTCTGAGGTTGCTGTGAGCTAAGACACCACAGCATTCTACAAAGGGTGCCCAAGTAAGACTCTGTCTCAAAAAGAAAAGAAAAATCTGACGCCAGGCACAGTGGCTCATGCCTGTAATCCTAGCATTTGGAAGGCTGAGGCAGATGGACTGCCTGAGCTCACAGGTTCAAGACCAGTCTGAGCCAGAGCAAGAACCTATCTCAAAAAGATAGCTGGGTGTTGTGGTGGGCACCTACAGCCCCAGCTGCTTGGGAAGCTAAGGCAAAAGAATTGCTTGAGCCAAAGAGTTTGAAGTTGTTGTGAACTATGACACCATGGCACTCTACCAAGGGCAACAAAGTGAGACTCTTATCTCAAAAAAAAAAATCTAGTTCTAACAATCATTTTATAGCTTAGAGAAACTGATGTTCAGATAAATTCACCTGAAGGTAGCCCTTGAGAGGCACTTTTGTGGAGCTCCTACTGATGTTAGCCATAGTTTAAAAACTATGAAAACTTAGAAGAAAGTCAAATATTCATTTTAAAATGGCTTTATTTTAATGTAGGGAGACAAGTGGTCACTGACACTGACTTTCCTAGAATGAAAGGAACACATTTTTTTCCTCTAGATATTTTTTACTGAAAGATAAAATTCCTATTCTGATAAGTTTATATGATTTAAGAACTTCTTTTTTCTATATGTAGACTTGAGTCAAGTTCCAAGTTCTATAAAACTAAGATAGAGGTTTTTAAACTATGGCTAACATCAGTAGGAGCTCCACCAAAATGCCTCTCAAAGGCTACCTTCATAAAGCTAAGCAGGTAAGTAAGCCTCCGAGTAGCCCCTTCCAAAATCTATGACAGCTACATTATATGCTGGGGTTCAAGATATAATTTCATTTGCAAGAAAGAATTGTTCTGCTTTAAAAAAAAGTTTAATATCTCTGCTCTAGTTCAGCTTTTCTTGTTCTCTTAACATTCTTCCATTTTTGGTGACCTCCCTATAAATCTCAAGCCAATTATGAAGGCCCCCTCCTCATAACACAAAATCTAGGTATGTGATGAGCCACACACCCTGATCCACCCCAATTTGACTTCCCCCAAGTTCCTAATTCTTCCTAGAAAATGGGGCTAGAAAGAAGACTGTGGTTTTCTTACCTAGAATATGCATTCATCAAAGTGGCTGCAGTTTTCCTTTTTGCTGCCCCCTTCTCCAAAATTTGATAGACTTCATCTTTGTTGTGTACTGTAATTTCTTCTAAACCTTTGATTATCACTCCCCTCTGATGAAAATATCAAAAGAACAACCATTAGACTGGTAAAAGAATATGTATGTAGCATCTTCTTAAAGCCTCACACATTAAAATTTATATACATTTCATTCTCAAAGACTGAGTTACCTTATTTCGGGGATCATCAAACATCTGCAACCTCTCAGAAACATCAGAAGATGGATTAAGAAGATCAAAAAGTTCTTCATTATAGATTTCCAACAGAGACACTTTGACTGAAAATTCAGTACCATTATCGCTAAGTTTCTCAAATATTTGATGAAGGGTACGTGGAATTATACCAGCCAAGGGATCCTAAAATTATATTAATAAGGGTTAATACAAAGGGAGAGTGCCATTTATCTTGGCACTTAAAACACAAGAGCCTCCTTCATAATATATGTATAAGTATGCCAAAACAAGTTAACAAAACAAAAAACCCACAAATCTATTGTTACATTTACAACCATCAGTTCAAAATATTCTTCGTATCTTCTATAAACGTGGGATATCTGCTAATCATCTTCATGCCTGAGCATAGAAGCCAACTGAACCAAGCTTCTTAAAAAGCCAACCTCAATAATTCTGCCCAACCAAACTATGCTTTAAGCCTATTACCTACCTCCTACAGTTAACAATTCAATAGCTTTATTATTATCCATATGTAAAGGAAGTTAATAGCTCAATTATGTAACCACTAGAAAAAAGGATCTATCTAAATATCTAAAAATAATTTGGAAAATTAACTTAGTTATTAAATTCATTTAAATTTTTTTTTTAGAGATAGAGTCTCACTTTATTGCCCTTGATAGAGTGTCATAGCGTCACAGCTCACAACAATCTCCGACTCCTGGACTTAGGCGATTCTCTTGCCTCAGCCTCCTGAGTAGCTGGGACTACAGGCACCGCCACAACGCCTGGTTATTTTTTTTGTTGCAGTTCGATGGGGCCAGCACCCTACTCACTGAACCACAGGCGCTGCCCTTAAATTCATTTAAATTTAAACTCATTGGATGATCATTTTTGTGCCATGTTCTACATGCTTTCTAGATCAAAAGATACAGTAATCCTAACTTTAAGACACTCAAGGTCATCATTAATAAAGTTCTATACTGCCCAGTACCATGGTAACTTTTTGTGATTCATTCTCTCACTATGAAGATCCCTTCAAGCTCTAATCATACTCTAACTTTTTCACAATATTCTGCTCCAATTATTCTGTCTCAAACAGATCCCTATTTTATCACTTAATTGTGGCATATATACTAGTCCTCCCTCTCCCACTATGATTATGTTTTCTGAACAAGTATCGTGTCACATCATACATTTTATTTATTTATTTTGAGACAAGAGTATCAAGTTGTCGCCCTGGGTAGAGTACCATGGCTCACAGCAACCTCCAACTCTTGGACTCAAGCGATCCTCTTGCCCCAGTTTTTCTATTTTAGTAGACACAGGGTCTTGCTTTTGCTCAGGCTGGTCTCGTGAGCTAAAGCAATCCACCGCCTCAGCCTCTCAGAGTGCTGGGATTACAGGCGTGAGCCACTGTGCCTGACCATACAGTTTAATCTTACCATAGCAATAGTTTATCTTAAAGTTATGTTTGATAGGAGTACTCTGATCTTCTCTATTTCAAGACAACAAACAGACCTTAACCAAGTTTATTTAATTAAATTTCAACCAAGTATGTTATATAAAATACCTCTTCCCAGGTATACTCCTCATTAGGTGACCTTTCACCTTCCATTGTAAAGGTTTTTCCGGTGCCAGTTTGGCCATATCTGTCGAGATTAACAAAAGTATTAAATCAGAAACAAATAAATGCATCTAAACTTTTTTATCAACTTGAAAAATAGTATTTCACTTACGCAAAGATAGTGCAATTATAGCCCATAATAACTTCATCCAGAATTGGACAAACAACACTTCGGTAAACATCAATTTGTTTAGTCGATCCTCCAAAAACCTATCAAAAAAAGTTTTTTTCTTACAGACAGAAAACTTAAAATTGCTCATTTTAATGATTTTGTTTTTAGTATATTAACTCATTCTGCCTACTAGAAATTATCTGACAAATTGAAGAGACAACTGAAATTTGTAAGTGTACTCCATTTTCCAGATGAAATACATATATCAGAGTTGCTTTACATTAGTGGATAATTAAGAAGGTGCACTATAGGTTACCATATCAAAAGTGTATGTCTTCCTTGAGCTCTTGTCAGCCAATCCTCCAGTCCGTACACTAACTTCTTTTCGTACATGATCACATTCTATGATTGAATGGGCATTAGCTTTCCTTTCTGCCAAGTTAAATGGTCTGAAAAAGAAACACATAAAGTTGTTCAAGAACTCTTAGTTATCAAGTTATTGATGAAATTTATTTTCATTAACTACATCAGTAAGACAAATGTGAAGTGCGAAGTTCTGACTACAGTGTTAGTGATTGGGATTACGTGGGAACTAAATGATACTGCCAAAGCAGACAGTAGATGTATAAAGGTCTCAATTCCCAGAAATAAAATTTGTTTTTTAATCTTCAAAGATTTATGTAATCTATTACAATTCTGACAAATTCTTAGAGTAGATGCTAACAGAATTTAACTTGCAAAATATTGCTGGGCATGCCTATAATCTCAGCATTTGGGAGGCGAGGCAGATTTGAGACCAGCCTGAGGCAGAGCAAGACCTCGTTTCAAAAAATAGCCCAGCATTGTGGCGGGCACCTATAGTCCCATCTACTTGGGAGGCTAAGGCAAGATAATCGCTTGAGCCCAAGAGTTTGAGCTAAACAAAATAAATGAACGAACAGACAAATAAACATAACAAACAAAATCAATGGTCAAAGACAAAAAACTTCTCTAAGATTCGGAGGGAGCAAAGTAAGGATTCCCACTTTTACCACTTCTTTTTTTATTATTTTTTTTGAGACACAGTCTCACTATGTCACGCTTGGTACTGTGCTGTGTTGTCACAGCTCATGGCAACCTCAAACTCTTGAGCTTAAGCCATTCTCTTGCCTCAGCCCCCAAGTAGCTAGGACTACAGCTACTTTTGTTGCTGTTGGTGTAGTTGTCATTGTTGTTTCAGCAGGCACGGGCTGAGTTTGAACTCGCCAACCCTGGTGTATGTGGCTGGCACCCTAACCACAGGCTACAGGTGCCAACTCCACTTTTACCACTTCTATGCAAACACAGAACTAGACGTTCTAGCCAGAGAAATTCGGCAAGAAAAAGAAATAAGAAGTATCTACATTGGAAAGAATCACAATTATCTGTTTGCAGTTAATACAGTCTTCTATGTAGAAAAGCCTAAAAACTCCACCAAAAAAAACTGTTACAACTAATACATGAATTCAGAAAAGTAGCAAGATACAAAGTCAACAATTGCATTTGTACACACTAAAAATGAACAATCTGAAAAGGAAACAATTCCATTTAACACTGCACGAAAAAGAATAAAATACTTAGGAATTAATTTAAGTAAAACATTGCTGGAAAAAAACTAAAAGCAACATAAACACAGAAACACATCCCATGTTCATGAACTGGGAGACTTAATATACCCAAAGTAATCTATGGATTCAATGTAATCCCTATTAAAATCCCAACTACTAGCAGGGCTAAGGCAGAAGATGTTTGAGCCCAGCAGTTTGAGTCCAGCTTTGACAACATAGTAAAACTCTACTGGGGGCAGGAACTCAATGATATGTTTTGCAGAAACAGAAAAACCCATATGGAATCTCAAGGGATTCTAAGTAGCCAAAACAAACTTGAAAAAGAAGAACAAAGCTGGAGGGCTTACACTTCCTGATGTCAAATTGATTACAAAGCTATGGTAATCAAAACCGTTTGGTACAAATAGACACATACAAACCAATGGAACAGACTAGAGCCCAGAAACAACCTTTCTCATATACAAGCAAATAATTTTTGACAAAAGTGCTAAAACCATTCAATGGAGAAAGGACAGTCTTTTAAACAAATGGTACTAGGAAAATCTGGATATCTACATGTAAAAAAATGAAATTTGACTCTCACCTATATAAAAATTAAATCAAAATGGATCAAAGAATTTTTTTTTTTTGAGATGGAGCCTCAAGCTATCCCCCTGGGTAGAGTGCCATGGCATCACAGCTCACAGCAACCTCCAACTCCTGTGCTCAAGCGAGTCTCCTGCCTCCGCCTCCCAAGTAGCTGGGACTACAGGCGCCCGCCACAACACCCGGCCATTTTTTTTTGGTTACAGCCATCATTGTTGTTTGGCGGGCCCAGGCTGGGGATTCGAACCTGCCACCTTAGGTGTATGTGGCTGGCGCCTTAGCTGCTTGAGCCACAGGCGCCGAGCCTGGATCAAAGATTTTAATGTAAGATCTAAAACTATAAAACTCCTAGAAGAAAACAAAGAAAAATCTTCATAACATTAGATTTGGCAATGTTTCTTTAATATGACACCAAAGGCACAGGCAACAACAAAAATAGACAAATTTGACTTCATAAAAACTTAAAGTATTTATGCACCAAAAGACAGTAGTTTCAGCTACTCAAAGGCTAAGGCAAGAGGATCTCTTGAGCCCAAGAGTTTGAGGTTACAGTGAGCCGTAACAATGGAACTGCACTCTATTAGCCCAGGCAATAGAGTGAAATCCTGTCTCAGGGAAAAAAAAAAGGAACAGAGCAAAAAGGCAACCCATAGAATGGGAAAAAAATTTGCACATCATATATCTGAGAAAGGATTAATATCCAGAATATATAGAGAATCCCTAAAATTCAAAAAGAAAACAATCCAATTAAAAAATGGGCAAAAAAATAGTTATATCTAGGCCAGGTAGGTGGCTCACACCTGTAATCCTAGCATTCTGGGAGGCCAAAGTGAGTGGATTGCCTGAGTTCACAGTTTTGAGACCAGCCTGAGCAACTGCAAGACCCTTTGTCTAAAAATTAGCCAGGTATTGATGTGGGCACCTGTCGTTTCAGTTACTTGGGAGGCTAAGACAAGAGAATTGCTTGAGCCCAAGAATTTGAGGTTGCTGTGAGCTGTGACACTACAGCACTCTATGGAGAGCAACAAAGTCAGACTTTGTTTCAAAAACAAAAAAAAAGAAAGAAAGAAAAGAGAAAAGAAAAAAGAAGAAAGATCTTATATCAACACACCTTAATTCTACAACTTGAGCCAGAAATAGAAGAGAGGCTCAGTGCCTGTAGTTCAACAGCTAGGGTGCCAGCCACATACACCAGGGCCGGTGGGTTCAAACCTAGCCCGGGCCTGCCAAACAGTGACAGCTACAAAAAAATAAAAATAGAAGAGCTCTGTTCCTTTTCCTTTTTTTTTTTTTTTCTGAGACAGTGTTTCACTCTATCTCCTGGGCTAGTAGAGTGTAATGGCATTGTTATGGCTCACTTAAACCCAAAGCCAGCAGAAGGAAGGAAATAAGCAAACCTAGAGTAGAGAAAAACAAAATAGAGAAGAGAAAAATAGAGGGGGGAATCAATAAAACTAAAAATGGGTTCTTTGAAAAAAAATCAACAATATTGATAAAACTTAGATGAAGTAAGAAAAAACAAGAGAAAACTCAAATTACTAAAATTAAAAATCAAAGTAGGGACATTACTATTTACTCTATAAAAAATAAAAAGAAAGCTGAGGGTGGCTCAGCACCTATAACTCAGCCACTAGGGCTCCAGCCACATACACAGGAGCTGGCAGGTTCAAACCCAGCCCGGGCCTCCCAAACAACAAAAATATAGCCAGGCATTATGGCAAGAACCTGTCATCCCAGCTACTTGGGAGGCTGAGTCAAGAGAATCTCTTAAGCCCAAGAGTTAGAGGTTGCTGTGAGCTGTGATGCCAAAGCCCTCTTCTGAGGGTGACATCGTGAGACTCTGTCTCAAAACAAAACAAAACAAAATAAAAATTACAAATAGAATTATCATATTCATATGCTCCAGTAATTTCACTTTTGGGTAAATACCCCAAAGAACTGAAACCAGGGTTTTAAAGAGATATTTGGTTTTTTTGTTTGTTTGTTTGTTTTTGAGACAGAGCCTCAAGCTGTTGCCCTGGGTAGGGTGCTGTGGCATCACAGCTCACAGCAACCTCCAACTCCTGGGCTCAAGTAGCTGGGACCACAGGTGCCTGCCACAACGCCTGGCTATTTTTTTTTGGTTGCAGCCATCATAGTTGTTTGGTGGACCCAGGCTGGATTCAAACCCGCCACCTTTAGGTGTATGTGGCTGGCGCCTTAGCCACTTGAGCCACAGGTGCTACACCGAAAAGATATTTGTAGACCCATGTTCCCAGAAGCACTATTCACAAAAAGGCACAAAAGCAACTCAAGTATCCATTAACAGATTAATGGATAAAGCAGAATGGGGTACACAGGTATAGGATTATATGTATACACCACATTTAGCCTTAAAAAATAAATCCTGACATATGTTACAACATGGATGAAACTCGAGGACATTAACTTCGTCACTAGATGATAAATAACTGTATTATAATTCCATTTATATGAAGTACTTAAGGTGGTCAAAATCATAGTAGAATGGCAGTTGCCAAGAGTTGGCAGGTGAAGGAAATGGGGAATTATTATTTAATGGGTATAGAGTTTTAGTTTTTCATGATGAAAGAGTTATGGAGATGGATGGTAATATAAGGTTGCAGAATATTACTAACGTATTTAGTACCACTGAACTGCATATTTAAAATGGTTAAGATGATAAATTTTGTCTATTTGAAGACAATTTTTTAAATTGGGGAAAAACAGGTCAGGCACCGTGGTTCACACCTGTAATCCTAGCACTCTTGTTCGGGTCTCAGAAACACCAGCCGCAGTTTGGGCTTTCTCTCCGTGCCACTAGCAAGTGACCCCAGAATCTGAAAGCACTTTACCTGGGCTTGCAAAAAAGAGGAAGTTACACAGCTATGCAGGCAATTGGCAAGTTCTATTTTATCAGAAGACAGAACACACTTAAGTTTATAAGCACAAAGAACACACCTAAGTTTATAAGCAGACAGAACACACCAGGCAGGTGTGGGTCTCTTCCTCACAAATGAGGAAGAACCCATTACAAACTTTTCCCTTGTATTTAGTCCCTAATTCCTAGCACATTCCACCTAATGTTCATGCATTATGGGAAGTATCAACTGCCTTCCAGAAAAATCTCATTTTCCTCTTCTATTTACTAATTGGTTCACTTAGGGTATAGGTTAAGCAGACTCCATAGTATTCTCAACTTCCCATCAAAAAAATTCAGATTAGCTGGGCGTGGCGTCGCATACCTGTAATCCTAGGACTCTAAGACAAGGCTGGTGGACTGCTTGAGCTCAGGAGCTCAATACCAACTAATCAGGCATGGTGGCAAGTGCCCATAGACCCACTACTAGGAAGGCTGAGGCAAGAGGATTGCTAAAGGCCAGGAGTTTGAGGTTATGAGCTAGGACACCAGAGTTCTCTACCCAGGGTGACAAAGGGAGACTCTGTTAAAAAAAAAAAAAACCTAGCCCAGAGGGTGCCTGTAGACTTGAGCCTAGGATAGGGTGACCAGATTTTAACATAGGTAAGGTGGGACAACAGGGGGGGGCTGTGGGGGCAGGGGCGGGTCAGGTGACAGGGCAGGGCAGGGCAGGGCCTGACAACAATGCAAACTTTGATAACCAGTTCTCGATAATCACTTCTCAGCAATTATTTGTTATTATTACAGTTTAACATTATAAAATTAACAAAAATAATATAAAACTCATATTCTGGCGAAATAG
>CAUYQV010038732.1:0-32383 GCA_963574575.1 Galagoides demidoff | reverse complement strand
TCACCACCCGCTTAGTCATCCCAGCTACAAATCTGAGCATCATCTTCAACTCTTTCCTTTCTCACCTACCTAGTACAGCATATGGACAAGTCCAAAGGATAGTCTATCACATCACTTACATCCGCTCCTGAATTATTCATTCTAGGTTTATGTAGTGTTTCTGGAGAGAAGATTTTTTTTTCCTGATATCAATATATTAAAACCATCATCAACTGAAAGAGCCTTAGTCTCAGATCTGCTTCTGGACATCAAATAAATAACCAGTTGGCAGACGGTGGTATTAATGCCCTCTCCACAAACATCTCAATTCAGTTAAAAGTTTGTCTTATAAATAATTGCTGTTGGTTTCTATAAATTACCATGTTTTATTTTATTAATTTGGGCTACTATAAAAACATTGATAAAGCCAAGAATAATTTCTCCTATTAATATACCTGAATCTGTTGAAATTGCCAATAATTGACTATTTTTGACATAAAATTTTCTTTCTTACTAAGATGTCCGACTATAACACTTAGTTTAACCACTCAATACATATATAATTGTAGATGATTTTAGCCAGGCTCCCTAAGTCTAGTCTCTGTTTTCACAACCATTTTGAACACAGCTGGAAAAACCAAGTTTCTCATCAGCCACTTATGCTCCTATGTGCTCAAAACCCTTCACCCATATGAAGAAATCAAGTCATTTTCTCGTCATCTATCCAAGTCACAATAAGACTTTTAAAGTGCAAATTATGTTTTATTTCTGTCTTGAAAGGCTTATAATTACTCAGCTTTGTATGATATCTTCTCTCTTTCATAGAAGTGGAAATAAAATAATTCTATAATGTCATCCTCCTCACATAGAAAAATTTTGTTCCTGATACATATCATAAATATATGTGGTTATAATCCAGATTATGTACAGAGAATGGATTATCTAAAGTATAGGGGAAAGTTAGAAATTAATTAGGGGATATAGCCATCCTGAACATTGCTGAAACCTGTAAGTCAATGAACTTTTACTGTGAAATCTAATACTAGAATTCTATAGTATCACTGAATTCTAAAAAGATCCATTAAAAGAGTATAAGAAACCATTTTTGTTTCCTAATCAGAGAGTGCATGACTATTAAGTATATTGGAATTAACAGAAATTACAAACTATTGATTTTTGTTCAAAAGTTGGAAAATACCCATGGACCTCATATTGTGGTTCAAAGAAATGTAGGTCATAGAATTAAGGCAAATTGATAACTTACTGACCATGTGGAGATGAAAGAACACAGTGGTGGCCATCTAGAAGAACTATGTCTGGTTCTGATTTTGTGTCATTGGAAAAGTAGCTTGACGTCTCGTCCTGACTCTTAGACAATAACACTAGTGATAGGTTTTGTGAGGGAGAAAAATACCTAAACTCACCACAATAATTTACGTCTATGCTGCTACATTCTTAGAAAATATTCTTAATTAAAAAGCAAGAAAGTATGCAATTTAATCACATAAAATATAAAATTGAAGTATGTTTGTGTATATTTAAAGGTGTATGTTTATATGTGCCTATAGCCATGTGCTACTACAAACCTTTTTAGATCAATGTTCTGGAAGACAAAATAATGAAATGCTGGCATTAATATGCATGGAGAATAGAATCAATCCAGAAAACAAGAAATTCATTTACACAAAAGCTTTTTGAATTGAGTAGACTAAATAAATATGAAATTAGGATTTTCTAAAATGTCTTTTCTATTTTCTATCAATATATCACACCCTTAGATAATGTGAGTAGGACGTGGATCTCAGCACACGGTGAGAGCCAGCAGAGGAGCCTCACAGACAGCACTGAGACTGGATGGAGGAGCCCCCTGAGCTCCGGTTTCAGACCTTACATACCCAGCATCTTGAAGTCATGGCAATCAACTGTGCTATTAATGTTTTATGACTTTAACCTTCTCTGCTCAGCACTGATTGCTCTGGTGTCACAGAAAATCAATATAATTTAAATGAGTTAAAATGTGTTCAGGGATTTGGGGAGCCTTTAGGGAGACTCTTCAGTACAATGGGAATTAATCTAGGGAAAAATGAGTAACAAAGCCTCTTTAAGTCATTAGTCTAAATATTGAGGGGGTACAAATGCTTTTGCTAGACAGATAACTTTCATAATGCTTAAGTCAGTCTTAGTGTTCCCAACACACAAATAGCGTTCATTGTGCTATTACAATGGTTGGGTTTTGACCCATCTCCTCCATGTGCCTCCATCCTTCTTGATTTGCAATGACTTTGGACTTCTCACTGTGCCCATTGTGTACATTGATTAGTTCCAAATTATAAAGAGAGTACACTGGTATTTTTTTCTCCATTCTTGAGATACTTCACTTAGGACAACGGTCTATAGAATAAATGTTTAAAAAGAGAATTAATCACAATAGTATACTGTGAATGATTCAGCCAAAATTCAAGGGACTATTTCCTTCTGAGAAGTGCTAATTTGTTGATGACATACTGGGGCTCTGAATTTCACCCATGAATATTAATATTTTTCTGTTCCTGCCAGGGATTTGTCTCTGAATATGTGAAATGGTCATACCTGACAAGCAACCTCATGAAAGTCCAACGTTTTGAGGCTCAGATGAACCTACCTTTAATTTATGCTCTTGTCTTTACATATTGAAGTCGTATAGAAAGGAGTCCTTCAAATAAGAATTCTTGGTGATTTGTCTTTCATTTCTTCGAATTCCTTAGGAAAAAAATCCTTGTGTGGATTTTTTGTGTGTTTCTAGAACTTTTACTAATTATGAAGCTTAAATCTCATTTCGATACATCATAAACATAAAATTTGAAATGACGCGAATGTTCTCAAAGGATCATAATCAAATTTATCAAATATTGACACATTTGGGGATTTTTTGGGTCGTTATTTTTGTTTTTTCTTCTTTGAGAGAGCAGCAGAGGATGAAAGTAAATTAAACCTGTTTTTTGAAATATTATTGTTTTTTAATTAAATGAAAAATCTAAAATATTTTTTACTTATGTTAGTTACTTCTCTCCACTTTAAAAATCTATATACCACAGTCAAATAAAAATGTATTTACTAATATTGAAACTTAAAATCTCATTAAAAAATCTATCTGCATTTTTTCATCTTTCTCTCTGAGAAATAAATGTTTGGGTGATTGGGGAATGTTGTGCTATCAAGTATATTTTTGTAAATATATCAATAAATGAGAGGTTAACTGGTGGCATAAAAAGCAGAAAAATCACTTATTTTTATCCCTTCAACACTGTCAATAATAATTAGTTCCAAACCCTTCCACCTGTTTGTGTCCCTGTCCACTCTCTCCCTCTCCCTTTCTCCTTCTTTCCATTATTTGAATACAGAGTCAGAGGTTTTGAATATTTAATCACACAGAACTCTTTTAAACATATCTTTGCCCTGAGAGGCCTTTCAAATAATTAGCCTCTTTGCAAGTGTTCAAAGATGTAGCACATTATGCCAAGATCGTAAAATCTCCAAATTTTTTGCTTCTTTCTGCTGATCTATGATAACCTAATGTTTCTTTATTCCCAGTTGTTGAATAAAACATAGGCAGAAGATGGCACTGTTTCTTCATTGTTTAAAAGCATATGCCTACCAGCAAGTAATCTCCTCACTTTAAACAAAAAAGAAATTTTAAAAAGCTACCTGCAAGGAAAACATACAGGTTTATTAGAAAGTGGAGGTAAGAGTATTCGGCAGAAGGAGTGATTTATTTGAACACCAGAATAAGAAATAATCGAAAATTAAACAAGAAAAACACAACAGTTATATATACTTACTTCCCACTGAAATTGCAGGAGAAGCTCATTTCATAACAGCGTTAGTGATACAGCGGGATTGGAGAGCACCAGCTCTCACTGTGGACTTTCTGCCTCTTTACTTTCGCAGCACATGAGACTTCGGACACATTACTTCTCTCTGAATCTAAAAAGCATTTTCAAAATGAAGGTAATGGTACGTGTACTGCTTAAGGATTAAGTGAAAATATATTAAGTGTTCAGTTGAGAGCGATTGTATTGTCATACTAGAGTATAAACTTCGTGGCAAACAAAAATACGACTTTTGTTACAATATTATTAACATTTAGTGCAAGGGCTGACATTTAATAGGAACATGAAAAATGTTGCTTAAAAGGTTTATGCCTAAATTATACACAAACCTCAAACAACTTAATGGCAAGAAAACAAACAAAAAAACCTAATTAAAATAAGCAAGTAACCTTAAAAGACATTTTTTCAAAACAAGACATACAAATGGCCAGCAGGCACATGAAAAAAAATGTTTAGCAGCCCTAATCATCAGAGAAATGCAAATAAAAGCCACAAAGAGATATCACCTCCTACCTTGTTATAATAGCAATTATGAAAAAGACAGGGTGAGCAAGGATTGACGAGGATGTGGAAATTAGAGAAATCTTGTGCACTGTTGAGGGGAATGTAAATTAGTGTAGCCAGTTTGGAAAACAATGTTTGTGGTTATCAAAATAGAACAATCACATGGTTGAGCAATTCTATTTCCTGGGTATATGTTAGAAAATAAAATCCTTATGTAGAGAAGATATCTGTACCTGTTCATTGCCTCACTATTCACCATAGCTCAGATATGGAATCAATCTTATGTGTCCGTCAACAGATGAATGTAAAGAAAACGTGAAATAGGATTCAGCTTTTAAAAAGAAGGAAATTTTGTCCTTTATAACAAGAGGTGTGAACCTGGAGATCATTGTGCTAAACGAAGTGCCCTAGGCCTAGAAAGACAAGAATGATGTCAGTTACATGGGGAATCTAAAAAAGGTGGGCACTCAAGCAGAGAGTAGAATGATGGTTACAGGAGACTGAGGCAGGGGATGGAGGAAATGAGGAGAGGCTGGCCAGAGGTCCATGTCAGTTAGAAGGAAGAAACCCGAAAGATCGATTGTACAACCTGGTGATTATAGTTAGGAACAATGTTTATACATTTAAAAAAATTTTTTTTGAGACAGAGTCTCACTTTGTCACCCTCAGAAGAGTGCAATGACTCAGCTCACAGCAACCTCAAACTCTTGGGCTCAAGTGATCCTCTTGCTTCAGCCTCCCAAGTAGCTGGGACTACAGGTACCTGCAACTACGCCTGGCTATTTTTAGAGAAGAGATCTCACTCTGGCTCAGGCTGGTCTTGAAATCCTGAGCTCAGGCAACCCACCTTGCTTCCGCCTCCCAGAGTACTAGGATTACAGGTGTTTGCCAGTGCGCCCTGCCTTAAAAATTAAGAGAGTAGATCGTAAATGTTCTCACCCCCCAAAATGATAAAAATATGTGTGATAATAAATATGTTAACTAGCTTATTTTAGTCATTTCCCAATGGTCAATATTATAATAAATCATCCTGCTATACACCATAATATACACAATTTCTATTCATGTAAAGGATAAAAATTAAATACATTTGATAACTTAACAAAAAATGTTTTTCTCAAGAGCGAATAATTAAAAACTATAGCATTTTATTTTATTATCTTTATTTTACTATTTGAATTATCAATCTAGAAACCATGTAGCCAAGAAAAAAAAATCTGTTACAGTAGAAACAACAACAGAACTACAATGGTTTGTATATTTGCTTTAAATGGCTTTCAAGGAAGAATTGCCTTTTTTAAAAAAAAGGATATTTAAGTTCTCAGAAGCAGTGATTGAATGAAAACAAGTAATCTATAGAGGCAGATATAATCTTATTTTTTTCTATTTGTAATTACAGCTGTTAACAGTATTATATACAAATAGTTGATTATTTTTTAAAATAAAACAAGGAAGAAACTTTTGTCCCTGTGAGATTGGGTAAAATTACAGGGAAGACAAGTGACTTGAATCCACTTCACACGGACTAACTATGTACACTTGAAATCATCACACATAAAAATGATGAGCTCACCCCTTTAATCTTAGAATTTGACCCCAGAGTAAACTCAGACCTTAAAAATAAAATTTGCAAAAACATGTCAAAAAAGAATATTCGGTGAAAATCCATTCCTCTTCTTGGGCATATGGTTAGCCTGTATTTCCCAGTCTTTCTTGCAGTGAGGTTCAGTCATATGACCAATTTCTTGCCAATGGAATGTGAATTGAAGACATACACATATGCTATTTCCACGTGATGATTTTTAAGAAATAGGTGTGTCCCATAGTGGGGTTCCAAGGATATGACGGTGGTTGAGCTCCACCCAGCAAGAAAGAATATTTTAGCATTATTGTGTTAAGAATTGCCACCAAAAGCATTTTACATTCCTGCTACCAGCAAAATATAATAGAAAAAAGGATAGAGGATAGCTAAAAATGGAAAACTACAAGGTGGAAAGTGTAGAGTTACCTTAATTGTAGAGATAATTTAATCTGCACAGGAAACCTGATTTAAACAAATGAATGAGAACTAAACTTCTCTCGTATTTGAGCATTATAAATTGGTAGATTGGTTTGTTCCAGCACCTTGCATTACCTAAACTAACTAGTTAAGGAATAGCGACACCCTAAACCCACAAAATCTACTATCTGTTACCGTCCCCTTTTAACCACTGTCTTTGCACTGTCATAGTGCTGAGTAATATTTCTCTGCTTTTCTTCACTAGTTAGGTGTTTATTGGATGAAAATAAATCCAATATTGTTCCTTGTTTCTGTCCAATCCTTTCTTAGTTGAAATAAGAAGCTTTGCTTACCTGACTTCAAATAGCAAGAGCTTTATCAACCTGGTTTGTCCAACTGATTAGTAATTCTATATAGCAGGCTAATGATTTTTATTAAAATGTTTATGTTCTAAATGAATGACACCAAAATTGAAGTCTGCATGTACAGCTGAGCTTTTAGTATGTTTTACATGAATATCTCTATCTTTAGATCTCTCTGTTGGATCAACCTGTCTCTTTAGGCCTCCTCAGGTTTGTGTCATTTCCAGTAGCTCCTGTAATTAGGGAAGCAGGAGTGAGGACATGCTATTTGAAACGAAATTGTTATTGTTACTTCTCCCTGGTGTTTGTGGTGGTGGTGGTGACTGTGGCAGTGGGGGCTGGGGATGGCGTAATTCAGCTCAGTAGGAAGAAGGGCAATATTGCTATTCTCTCTCACTACAGAGCATTAGTAGACATGAGAAGGAAGAATTAGAATTTCCCAAGTCACTGCTAATTGTTTACAGCTGACGAGTAGACCCAGGCGTGGGTGATTCACAGCAAAACATATTAATCAGTGTTGGTTGGGAAGAAAGGAAGACAAAACCTGGGCAAGCAGGGAGTGGGCCGCAGAACATTTTTGCATAATGAAGTTCCCAGCAGTGAGTTGTAGGAGTGGAGCAAAGTCGACATGTAGTCTGTAAAAGAGAGGACCTGGATAAGCCTTAATAACCATAAGATACATAAATACATTTCACGAGTGGGGATTTTCGTAGAAAGATAAGCTCATTCTCCCACACGTGCCTCTCCCCACTTCTATGCCATTTTCTAGGGAATTTTTTTGTCAATTCTAATTTAAAATATGGCATTGCCAAATAAAAATGTATCTATTTAAGGTGTACAGTGTGATGGTTTGATAGATGTCTACACTGGTAGTGGTGATCACCACTGTGGGATTATTAATAAACGCATCATCACAGTTACCATCTCTGTGCGGCAGCAGGCGGATGAAAGCACGTAAAATCTCCTCTCTTAGAAATTTCAAGGATACTTTGTAGGATTATTAACTGCTATTTCCACAATGTACATTCGATTCCAGAATTTATTCCTCTCACACATGTAACTGAGAGTCTGTACCCTCAGCCAATGTCTCCCTACTTACCCCCCGCCCAGAGCCTGGTAACCACCATTCTACTCTCTGTTACTATGAGGTAAAAACCCTTTTAGATTTCACAGCTAAGGGAGACCGTACCGTCTCGGTCCTCCTGTATTTGGCCTCTTTCACTTAGGGTAATGTCCCCCAGGTTTCCGACAAGTCTGGCACCACCAGGCTCTGATGACCTGTGGCTTTCAGTTACTTTGAGGAAAATGAGAAGCTTGCAAACTATCAGAGAACAGAAAAAGAAGGAAGTCAGAGAATGTATTCCCTCTCCCTGTGTTTCACAGCCACGGTTCTGGAAACAGTTGCTTCTTTCTACGTCTACACACCGATGCGGGTGGCCGCCTCCACGACTCTAGTTCTCCCTGGGTTCTGCAGCCTGTACCCCTCCCTTAGCCTCGTTAACTCTAAAGGTGGTTGGTAATCTGTGGAAACTTTCTCAGCGAGATCTCTATATCCTGTCTCCACCTCTCTCCACGCTTCCAATTAAGCACTTCTGAGAAAATTTCTCTTTCCTTCCAAGGCCACAACTCATACCCAGGGAGTATTATCAAATGGAGACAGTTTCATGGTTGGTTTGGAATCCGTTACTTGAAAAATCTTCAAAATCAGAATTTGGACAGATTAAAATTATTGAGTTGAGTTTAGGCATTGCTACTATTTTGTGTCTATATACTGTAATAATAACAAAAAGAAAACAGTGGGTGTTCGCTGTCCAGTATTCTTCCACATATATTAAAATATGGGAATGCAACCAACATTTTAGTGGCTATATGTATTTTTTATTAATGCTTTACCTATTAAAATAATTTGAAACACAAACAAATAATCAGTGTCTTTTTTTTATCAACTCACATCTCTCACGTGGAGGTGGTTTCATACTGGGAGTTAAACTCCCAACTTTGTGACATATGCATATGAGATGATGGGCAGATTCTTCAATAAAAAGGAGAGAGCTGAAGCTAGCTACAAGTGGTAAAACCCGAATAAGATCAGTCATCTATTAAAAAAGAACATGAACTGCTTGGAAATTTTGAGAACTATTGGTAGCTGTATTCGATAATGTGATTTCAAAAGAACAAAAATTTAAAGCCAATTTCAAATGACAAAGAAACTCCCATCAAAAATCTGAACAACATGAGTGTAAATTAAATGCAAAATGACAAAAAGCATACCTTACACATGAATTTATGCAATTTCATTCCTTAATTTCTTTTTTCTTTTTTTTTTTTTTAGGTTAAGATGAGGATACAAAGAATTAGGCTACGATGTTTGCATTTGTTAGGTATAGTCCCTGGTGTGGTTGTGTCCCACCCCCAGGAGGTGTGCCATATACTCCCACACTGTGCCCATGAAGTGGAAGCTCCCCAGTCACCCTCCCTCCTCTTCCCCCCTCTCCCCCATCTTGAATTGAATCAAGTTTCTTGGACTGTCTTCTGGATTCACATTAGTATTGAGTACATTAGATACTTGCTTTTTCATTTTTGTGATACCTACCAAGAAGAGTGTGTTTAAACTCCAGAATTCTCATAATTCTTTCTTGAAGATCTCTTAACACATTTATAATCCTTTCCCTACTTTTTGCTGTACATGTTTAGTTTCTTGATGAGACAGTGAACTCTGAGAATATGAGAGATTTCTATTTTAGTTTTTAAATATGAAGATTAAGGATTTAAATGTTTGAAAATTTATTTTTTTAATTCTTGATGTTTTAGTCAGGGTTCAGAACCAATGGGAATACATAAATGTTAGAGTGGAGATGTATTAAGAGAATTGGCTCATACAATTATGGAAGCCAGGAAGTTCTGCAGGACGCCATCTGCAATGAGGGGACCTGGGGAAGCTATTTTAATTCAATCCGAATCTGAAGGTCTGAGAACCAGGGGAGCTGATAGTATGACTCCCAGTAGGATGTTGGAGCTCTGAGAGAAGGGGTAGGGGAGGATTTAAGAACTGGAGTCCAAAGCCTCTCAAACCAGAATCTCTGATGTCTGAGGGCAGAAGAGGCTGGATGTCCCAGTTCAAGAATGAAAAACAATTCATCCCTCTTCCACCTTTCATTATACTCCCCCTTTAGCATATTGCGTTTTGCCTGCATGTATTGGTGAAAGTGGACCTTTTTCAATCATTTCATTAATTTTGTAGAAAAGACATATGCGATCATTTTTGTACTATATTATTTATTGATTGATTTGACATATGTATGTAAGGGGCCCAGTGCAGTTTTATCATCATGTCACACGGATATATTGCTTGGCAATAGAGTCAGGCTCTTACTGGGCCCAGCACCGGCATAGCGTACATCGTACCTAGTAGGAAGTTATTACCGTTCACCTTCCCCTCATCCTCCTACCTTTGGAGTCTCCACTGTTTATATTCTGCTCTGTAAGATCTTGCTTAAAGTGTAGCTTCCACTTAGAAGTGAGAGTCTGCAGGATTTGATTTTCCTGTCCTGCCTTACTTCACTTAGAATGGTAGGCTCCAATTCCACATGAGTTGCTGATAAAGGCATTCATTCTTTCCTTCTTTTTCTATGGCTAGGTTGTAACCCATAGTCCAGGTGCCACATTTCCTCTGTCCCTCATCAGTTGGTGGACACAGATTTATTCCCTATCTTTGCGATTGTAAATTGCCGTTCTGTAAACATAAGAGTGCACCTATCTTTGGGATATAATGCCTCCTTTTTCTTTAGGTAGTTGTCCCATAGTGGTGAACCTGGATTGAATGGTAGATCTACATTCTGTTCTTTGAAAAATCTTCACACTGCTTTCCATAGAGGTTGTACTAAATTGCATTCCCTGTCACAGCACCCATGCCAACACCTATTGTTGAGAATAATAGCCATTCCAACTGGGGTTTGGTGGTATCTCATTGTGGTTTTAATTTTGATTTATGTAATTTCAATCTGTCATTTAAATGCATTTTTATTCTGGAAAAACTTCCCCAGAAACACCCAGAAAAAAAAATATTTTCAGCTATCTGTGCATCCCCTAACCCAGTCATATTAACGTATAAACTTAATCATCTACTTTGTATTCTACAGAATGAGGTAACATTCTTTTTTCCCTCCTACATTCTAGATGGTAGAGTAATATAAAAGTATTTAAATTATACAACATAACAGCGAAACTGTGTTCTTTCTTAAAAGGCTGAAAGCCTCCATACAGTGCCACCCAAACCCCCATCCACTGAGAATTATTTCTCTACATTAAGTGACTGATATTTCAGGGAATGTTCCTATAGAGTTCCAATATTTTTTTAGGAAGGAGGGAGTAGGAACATTGATTCTTAAAAATTTGTCAGGCCATCCCTTGGAGTGATATTTTGGTATTTTAGGGTCTTGTCTTTATGGAAGAACAGTTGCATCCTGTGATTAGTGTATATCAGCTGAGTGCTGGGTGCTTTTGCTGCTCCTAAAGTCAGTTTTTATAGTAAGAATGTCTTTAGAAGACGCAGACATGTGAGACAAAAAAAAGGACGATTTGGTTCTTTTTAAGACATCTCTTTCTTCTCTTTCTTTTATCCAAGATGGAATGTCCTTTTTCTTCATCCACATATCTGGATATAAGATAAAATTCCTACTTTCAGCACAGATTTTATCTATCAATTTTTAAGCATCCCTTTTGGGGGGCATATTTCCCTATCCATATCAGGACCTATATACAAAGATATGTAATATTTGCATATTCTGGAAATACAAATTGAATCGTCTCCCAGGATATTCAAACAAATTATCTTTTTAACAGGAAAACCATGAATATAATTTGGGTTCTCTTTCATAATTCTTATATTATTCTTAGAAATAGGTATATTATTGGATTAATATGCATAGTAAAATTTCACTATATATATTTACATGTACTCGTTTTGTACTAAAAAATCCTTTCTGTGATGTTGATGATATTAATTTATTTCATTTATTTACCTATTTATTTTGAGACAGAGTTTCACTTTGTCACCCTCGGTAGAGTGCTGTGGCATCGTAGCTCACAGCAACCTCAAACTCTTGGGTGCCAGTGATTCTCGTGCCTTAGTCTCTAGAGTAGCTGGGACTATGCCCAGCTATTTTTGGAGACAAGGTTTCTCTCTGGCTCAGGCTTGTCTCGAACTCATGAGCTCAGACAATCCACCACAGCATTTTACTCTTTGGCCATTTTTGCTAAATTCTTGGTTCGTGTAATAAAATGTTATAAATCCATCATATGGTAGCCTTATCTTTTTCAATCTTTAGAAAACACCCATAGCCTCTGGCTGACTGAGTTCTGGCATCTTCTTCATTATGAACAAGTTTACTAATTAATTCAACATACATTTATTAACCTACTGCTATATGCTAGATATTGTGTGGAGATAATCATATATATATGATCATAATCATCAGTCTCTCCCTCTGTTTGGAGAGATGAGAAATCCATCGAATGATTAAATAAGAACAATATACTATCAAATATGACAACTGCTATAAAGAAGAGGGTTCTATATATTCTAGGCTTAACATAAAAGTATTTGACTTGGAAAAAAGCCTTGGAATTATTAATTACTGAACCTTATCTGAAGGAAGTATAGGCTTGAATGATATAGAATGAGAAGGAAAAAGGAACAGCCCTTGTGAAGGCTTAATAATAGGAGAGACTGAAATTTGATCCAACGTTTGGAATGAGGAGAAGAATGGAGATAATGTGATCAGAGCAGCAAGAGGCAGTGGGTAAAAGGTTTTCTAGACCCTGTTTAGTAATGTGATTTTTACAATTTTAGTAGAAGGATGCCAGTTAAGAGTTTTAAACTGGAAAGTGAAATGTTTAGATTGGAGGGAGGCCAATACCCATAATAGATCTTGGTTGCTAGGAGACTGTTGTAATATTTCAAATGAGGAGGTTCGAATGAGCGTGTTATGCAGATTAACTGAAGTTTAGTGAATTTGAGAGATAGGAACTGTCTATTCATTGGTTAATAAGAAATTAACTGTCCTTTTTAGTTGGCCAGAGATATATCTATGGAAGCAAACCTTCCTGAAAGGACATGACTCCCTTGTCCTGATACCACCATTGTAGCTAAGCCTCCTCACTGAACCATCTAAGAAATATACCCCACAGATTTTTCTCCTGGAAGTACAACGTGCATAGTGAAATCCCCAGTAAATTTAGTTACCCAGTAGGGTAAATGCCTTACTAGAGACATGATGGTGAATACACAAAGGCACTGCTCAAAGATGGTGACAGAGACCAAGTCACCAACTCACCCTGTGATTGAGAGTAAAGAAATAAGAATTGGTATGGAAAAGGGTTAGTGATAAAATGACAGCAAAATCAAGCATTTCCGTCAATTTTTTCTCCTCTTTTTGATGACTGTGCAGCAATTAATAATTGCAAAACTAGCTTAGGAAAAATAATTTGTTGCATGGATATCTCTCTTTGTAAAAATATTCAGAGGAAGTGATTTTTGTTTATTTGCTTTTGCCCTCTAAATAACCCTTTGACATCTTATATAGGATATTTTCTCTATTTACATATGCAGCACTTCCAGAAAGTCAAAAGTTTTCTCTCTTCCTGACAGATGTGAAGTTGTTATCTCCTTATTTTAATTCACACTGCCAGAAAGCCGTTCGGTTGTGTGTCTTATGGATGGGAATCAAATTAAAGTTCCTCTCTGGCTCAAGGCAAATATTCTGTACCCCGTCTGAGTCAGTGTTACATGGTGCATGCCAGTCAAAATTAATCAAGTTGAATACTTAACACTTGAGTGTTTTTTGTATATAAAATATTCTTCAATTTAAATAAATAAGGTGAATTTTAAAAATGGCTAAACTAGCTACTTCCCTTGGTTCTTATTGTATGTGAAAGTAAAGTATTACAAAAGATTAAACTATATGAGTGAAAGTAGGATAACGTGACATTATATCTTTGAACAGAGAAAACCAAAAAGAGACTTGATGATTTTTTCAGTTATTTAAATGAGTATTTCTTTCTGAAGGGGATTATGGAGTCTTTATAGATTCCAAAGTAAAATAAGAACAAGAGGCAAAATGAACAGAAGAAGGGGGATGGGAGATTTCAGGGAAACCTCTAGAACACTGATGACTTTTGTCCCAGCAATTGATTGAGGTAGGAATCTTTGATAGTGTGTGTCCTGTGTAAAATATAAATGTCTTAACATAATAACTAAGAAAATGACATGAAGGCTATGTTAACCAATTTTATGAAAATATTTCAAATTTTGTATAAAACTAGCACACTGTACCCCATGACTGCATTAATGTACACAGCTATGATTTAATAATAATAATAATAAAAAGATAAATAGCAATGTGGGATGATAAGAGCAATTCTACAGACAATTCCTTTGGTGACAGGAACATTGAAACCTTTATAAACGTTGAAATATTAGGATTCTAAAATTTGCATTTCAACATACCTAAAACTATCACATCCTAATTGCCTAGTAAAGCTATTTCTGTGTCTGAAGTTTGTGCGTAACTTAATGTTCCTCATACCTCACTGTCTATCACTTTTAACACATTTGCTATCACCTTTAAAGTAGCATATTGATAAGTGTGTGTAGACTGTGTAGTGTTTTATGTTGAGTTTAATTTTATGAGTTTATTTTAATCTTGTTCCGAAGCTTATTTCCCATTTCAACTTCTCTGCATTCTAGAGTTTACAAAGATATTGGACTAAAACGTTTTTCCACTTACTGTCTGAAACAACATGTAATAAAAATTATACTAATAACATTTTTGTTTCTGATATTATCCTTTAAAATACGGACATTTGATGAAGTAAAATAAGCTGTTTTATGAAATGAATGACAATTTTGGTTTAACTCCTGTTAAGAAGGCTCGGTCCATAAGGTACTGAAGTGACCCAATGCATTCATTAACGGATTTGGGAGTTTCCTGGACTGTAAGATTGTAATAAATGCTTAAATAAATTAGTTCACAAATGCATAAAATGATAAATATATATAGAGAGGACTGACATAAGATTTTTAAATGTGTATTTTGGCAAGTATTGTTATATTAAAAAACTGAGGGAAACAACTAAAATCTAGTATTATCCTTATTCTCTAAGAGAAAAAGAGGAGACCTTTAAAAAAAATCCCAAAATTAATGAAAATCAGAAATGCCATTCACAGTATATATTCCTACTGATACTAATGTGTAATAGTATAATAACAGCCTTTGTTTTTTATGATTTCTTGGTTTATACCTACTAGCGACTTGCTTGGGCTACATAGTGCTGAAATTAAAACAAAACAAAACTGTGCATCTAAAGACTATTATTACATTAACCGTATTTTCCCATGTTGTCTTAGAGTATAAAAATTTGTTAGACACAAGTAAATGTCCTCAGAGAGAAACCTGGGTAATGTTGACCTCCAATATGCTTCTGAGGGATGAACCCCGAGGGTGGTATCATCAAATGGGGAGGTGAAGTTCACATGGCAAGGAACTGTAAGAATTAAATTCAAATATATGTGATAGCTTCTTCAGACCTGTAGGGAAGGGAATGAATCCTGAGGACTGTCTTTAAAAATGGATAAAGGCTATTCTATTTGGAAATAAATTTGAAATGGAATACTTGGTTCTAGCCCTTAAGGAGTTTTCAGTGCAGCTATAGAGACAAGATAAATGTATATACAATCACCAGGAAATTATTTTAAAGTGATGCATCTCAGTATATGAGACAGTTGCATTGCCCAGATACATATCCAAGGAGATAATTCTTAAGAAAAGACTGATTACATGGAAGCCAATTTAATCAGAAAACAGTTTTCAAGTGAAATGGATACTATTTATATTTTAAGATCTATAACAATTTAAAATATGCTCATGGCATAACCAGCGAGACATGTAGCTCTATATATTTAGACATTGATTTCTTCATTTAAAGTGTGAGAATGGACTAATCTGGGTGAGAAGTAGCCATATGTGCCTCTCTGCTTCATGTTCCGAAAGTCTCCAGCTTTCTACATATACTTAGATGGGCCCTCAATTTGACATGCTAACTCTGTTCCCAAAATATAACATATAAAGATACTGTAGACTGATAAATTTTAAGTGTCCTTTGAAGAGACACTCAAGAAATTGTAGGGCATAGACATTGTGGTAAGCTGAATAACGGTTCTGGGAACCGAGAACATTGCCTTATATGTCAAAAGGAGCTTAGCAGGTGAGACTAAGTAAAGGATCTGAAAAGGGAAGGCTTTCTGGGTTATTGGGGTCAGCCTGAATATAATCACAGGGGCTTCTAAGAAGCAGTCAGAGGGCTATGTGACTCCAGAAGAAGAAAGGGGCAATGAGAAGAAGGCTGCACAGGGTGTAGTGATGGAGCCCCCAGCTAAAAAATGCCAGTTGCCTCTAGAAGCTGGAAAATTATGAATTCTCCCCTGTATCCTACAGAAGAAGTCAATTCTGCTTACACCTTGACGTTGGTCCTTAAACATCTCATTTTAGATTCCTCATCTTCCTAATTGTAAGAAAATCTATCTGCATTTTTTGATGACGTGAAGTTTGTGGGAAATTTGTTACAGCCTCAATGAAAAACTAATACATCAATAAACATTTTTCTTATATCTGCTTTAATATCATATTTGAATTAGACGGGTCCCAATGCCTACTAAACTAGCATCCTGCATGATATTATGAATTTATCAGCTCTGCTTTGTCTGTATTTAAGTCCTGTCTTGTTTTAGTGCTACTGTCCTGATTGGCAAATTACTTTAATCAAAGGTGAAGCCATATGTAATATTCTTTCTGAAACAGGTTAGTAGAAGTGAGTTAAATGAGATGGCTTGTTCTTTTCCTTGTTGGACTCTACAGAGCTCATGAAATTCCTCGTAAGATAGGGCCTGTTTAAAAACACAATTTTTTTTCTTTTAAATAAAATCGATCCTAAAATATCATGTACTAGGGCATTTATCATTCCCTTTTAGTTTAAAAATGAAAAGTACATTTTAAACATACATATACATTCATATATATGTATGTGTATATCTATATACGTACTTATATAGTATTATGTTCACTACAGCTTTTCAATTAATGATAATACTATAATGAAGAAATTGAGCCATTCAAAAAATTTCAGACCCTTATTTATAGGATAAACCTCACATATCAACATTCCCAATGTTGTTCTGAGTTCTCTACCATGGGGTGGGGATTATGGATGGCATCACATAACATCACAATGGGAAAACTGGAATATTAGTAACATGAAAGATAGGTTCTGAATATATTAGCAGTTGAGTTTTTTTTTTTTAAATAAGTCTAACCAGAATAGTGGTGGATTCCAATGGGCTGAATTTTATCCCCTTAAAATTTATATGATGCTGTCCTACCCCCTAGTAACCCAGAATGCGACTATATTTGTTTGTTTGTTTGTTTGTTCTTGTTGGTTTTGAGATGGATTCTCACTCTGTCACCTTGGGTAGAGTGCATAGCATTATAGCAACCTCAAACTCTTGGGCTAAGCAGTCCTCTTACCTCAGCCTCCCAAGTAGCTGGGAATAAAGGAGCCTGCCACAACCCCCAGCTAGTTATCTTCTACTTTTAGTAGAGATAGTGTCTTGCTCTTGGTCTGGCTGATTTCGAACTCCTGAGCTGAGACAAACCATCCGCCTTGGCTTCCCAGGTCCTAGAATTACCTGTGTGAGCCACTGTGCCCAGCTAGAATGTGACTGTATTAAGAGGCTGGATTTTTACAAAGGGTTTTTAAGTTAAAATAAAGTCATTATGGTGAACCCCGATGTAATATGCCTGGTGTACTTACAAGAAGAGAAATTTTGGACACGGATATGTACTGCGGGTCACCCAAGATAAGACAAAGAAGATAGTCGTATTCTAACCAAGGAGAGTAAGTGTCAGAATAAACCAACTCTGCTGACCCTGCAATCCTGAACTTACAGCCTCCAGAATTGTGAGAAAATAAATTTATATTTAGCCAGTACCACTCAGTTTGTGCTAATTTATTTGATAGCTATAGAAAAAAAAATACAGACTCAGGCTATATTTATTAGAGCAGGTAAACTAAAATTGCAATTAAAAGTATGTTTCTCAGGCATTGGTTTAATACTGGAGCATCATCACTTATATCAATAAAAAATAGGAGAATGTGGATGAAATTTATTGAGCTTCAGAGATACTTTATATAATGTATTCATATATCTTGTGATATATGCTAAAGACACTTGGAGGAAAAATTATGGTGTTTAGGTTTTTTTGGGCGAAAAGAAAACTTAGCTTCCATATAATTTAATGACTTTTGAGTCTCTATAATTGTACTCACATAGGGTTGCCCCAGAGTAGTTTTTTATCCAAGTAAAAAGAAACTTAATAAAAACATGCTTATACTCTATTTCAATGTATGAGAAAAATAGAAGGGGATATTTTAAAATTGTATTATTTAATTTCTGTTACTGCTAAGGAAAAATGTAAAAAAAGGACAAATAAATGTAATTGTAGTGGTTTTTGTTAAAACGCCATAATACTGGGCTCAGCATCTGTAGCTTAAGCGGCTAAGGTGCCAGCCGTATGCACCAGAGCTGGCAGGTTCAAATCCAGCCTGGGCCTGCCAAACAACAATGACAGCTATAACCAAAAAATATCCAGGCATTGTGGCAGGTGCCCATGGTCCCAGCTATGTGAGAGGCAGAGGTAAGAGAATAACTTAAGCCCAAGAGCTGGAGGTTGATGCGAGCTGTAATGCCATCACACTCTACCCAGGGTGACAGCTTGAGGCACTGTCTCAAAAAAAAATGCCATAATACTGATTATTAATATTATAATATGAATATTGGTAGGGTTTTTTAAAAGGTAAGAATATTGTATTAGAAAATATTTAATACAAATATTCTTAGATAATTACCAAATGAAGAATGTAAGACTACTTGTGGTTAATTATGCAACACTCTGGTCATTATGAAAAATTTAATGCATTAATGACTATTTTAAAATTGAAATAAAAAAATGATATATAAGTTTAAAAAACATGTTGTGACCCCTAAGGCCCTGGTCTCCATCGTGGCAGGAAGGAACCAGGCATGACACAGATTAGAAGTACAAGCTCGCAGGAGGCCGGCTAACCTTAAGTGCGGGGTAGCCCTGAGCCCCCTCGGCAAAGGCTATTTATTAAGGTTATACACAACAGATGTGGAGAGTTGACATATGAGGGCTGCATGCGTAAGGATTGCCAAGTGCTCTTTCCCCATGTATTCTTTCCCCACAACCCCCATGAAGAAGTAAGTGACCGATCTTGTCTCATTCGGAACACTGAGTTACTAGGGGGACTGCCCCCAAGTCACAAAACGTCTCTAGGCTTGCCGGGAGACTGTCCTGTTCTCAGCATTTCCTTTCGATGTGATAAGAATCAGTAACTGTGCTTTGCAAGCATGGTGTCCATTCCTCTATGAAAACAGTTTTTAATTTTTTTAATTATTGGCAGCTAAGAAAGCTATGGCAATTTTAAATAGAGCTAATTTCAAGCATTCAGGATCTTTGTAAATTGCTTATCAGATTTCCAGTGCAAATTTAGAACCAAGTACAGAATATTGAAATTATGCCCTTATTTAAGGAACAAAATAACAGAACAATGAGAAAGATTCTGGTAACCTTTAAATGCCTTTTTATCCACGTATCCATACATCTATGTGGGCTTCCAAAGTTGTATATGATTTCTCATACACTCTCATATTTCTGGAAAATGTACTATTTTAATAGACATCCTAGGATTACTTTAATTATTTTTGATATTATTGCTATGATTTCAACTCTAATAACCATAGCAAGTATTTTTATTATGTGAATCACATAAGGGTAACATCTACATTATTGTATTTCCTTATATTCCACAAGTGCCGAAGTTCACAAGTCAGGAGATCCTTATATTTCTGCTCCAGGTTTACATGACTTAACAAGATGAAAACTGAAGTGACTTCTCACATAACACTGGCCAATTCCAGTACCTCCGCAGCATTTATCCTGAATTTGTCAGTGAGTGTATCTCAATAGTAACATGATGTACCAAGCACCTTTTGGCAAATTTATTTACTATTTAATTAAACTTTAATCTGGGATAATTATAGATTTATGTGCAGTTAGAAGAAATACCACAGAGAGATCCCATGTAGACTTTCTGCTATGATACCGTGTGCAATATCACAACTAAACATTCAAACTGATGTAATTCACCTGTCTTATTCAGATTCTCCCAATTTCAGTTTTTTCCATGGGTTTGCATGTGCATTTAATCCTTCATAATCTTATCACATATGTTGATTCAAATGGAGAACAGTGTCATTACCCCAAAGATCCTTGTGTTGTGATATTAGAACCACACCCAAAGCCCTACCCTCGTCCACATTCCTGTTAACAACTATTGGGGTGTCCATTTCTACCATTTTGTCATTTTAGAAATGAATGGGGAGAACATGCTTTTTAAAGGGTAGTTTGTCTCAAGTCCTGCGCCATAAGCCATGGAGGCCACGTGGACTGTGAGCTACTTTAATGGCAACCAATTATTAATTAATTAGGTTAGTGGAACGTCCAGAGGAAGGGAATGTGGGCACAGTCACAAATGTCCCCTCTGAAAACAAACTGTAGCCAGCGGAAACATGGGAGGGAATTATCATTTTAATGTGAGCAAGATCTTTGGCTTATGCTCCAAAAGATTTTTGCCCCAGGCAATAATAGACGAGTTTAGTAGTTTAGAACAGAGAAAACATAGTATTTTAATATTTGAGGTATTTTCCTAAATAAAGTAAGAAGTAAACCTTATTGTTCATTTTGCAAAGAAGGTATTTTAAAAAAGCAATTCAATTTTTTCCAACTCAGTCTTTTTCTCAAAAGAGGGTAGACATGTCCCTTAGATACGTACTTCCTTTATCTGTCAATTTCATTGTAGAACATAATCATTATGAGGGGTCTACTTTTTGAATCCAAAAACTTGTTCATTTCTCCCCATGGTGAGGAAACACTTTAAAACTGCATGTGTTGGCAACCTTCATTCATTCAAACTTGTGCAAATACTACTTAGGAGTTTAGGCTGTCTTGCTGCCCAGCAAATTGCAAACCTGATTTCTCCCCTCAAACATAAAGGGGGATGTTTGTGGTGAGGAGGGAAGATGAGAGTAACACTGTCCAGGCAGGAATAAGTCAGGAGGTGGTTCATGGGCCGGTCTTAAAGAAATTTCTGAAGAACTGTATTTTTCATAGGCACTGTTGCAAGAAAAATATCACAGTGGGATTTAATAACATCAGTAGTAATAGAAGGCACATTATGAGAAAACAAAAAAACCCTTGCACTTCATAAGTTTACCCTTCCCACTGAAATTGCCAGCATATATGTGAAATTGCAGTGAAGAGTTAAAAGCACATAAAATTATGATTCTCTTTTAGCCTTTAAAAATGAGTAGAATGCCTTTTTCTCTTTTATCTGCTAATATTTAAGTTCAGAGATCAGTTCTTCTTCAAGTGATTATGGCTTCTGAAATGATCAAAGGACCTTTTTATACACTTTGCTTTAGATATTAGACCAAAATCGCTGACAGGGAGAAGGGAGTAAGAATGAGAAGATTGGATTTCCTATTATGAATATTATTGTGATGCAGTGTTCTACTTTTCTATTTAGTCACTTGTTATAGTGGTAAAATTATGATCTCTTGTTAAAATATAATGTATCTTTGAAGTGTTACGTCTTCTGTCACCAGGCAAAATAAATACATGTTTTATAATTGGAACAATAAATATAAGTTTGAAATAAAAATTGAAAAAATAAGAGTTATTATGGGGGTTAAAAGCTACACACATTCAAGAAAATATTATTTACAAACAGCTATTTTTTAAAGTCTTAAAAACAAAAAAAAGGAGTAAAGAAAAATTAATAATGGATCTAAGCAATAAAATGAACCCTGTCTTATTTTTGTATGCACTTGATTGAAAGAAAGATACGGAGAAGTAACTGTTATATTTTAATTTTGAAAGTGTGAAGTAGACAATAGTGGACTTACACTATACAGTGTCTTCATGAAAAAAATAGTGCTTCTGTAATAATGTAACAAAACATTTGCTTTTAGCTAATGTGTTCGTTAAAAATAAAATAAGTTTCAAGCCAAGACTGCTAATTCATACCCAATTCAGACAGATGCATTGTGTGGCTGTTTTTTTTTTTTTTCTCCTCTTCAATAAAATTGGCAATAAAGAAAACTCCTAAGAGAATATGGCTAGAGTTCATATCAAAAGCTACTACCCAAGTGTAGGAAGGAATAGCCTCTGCTGACTGTTATCTGCCCTTTTTACTTATGCTACTGTGTTTCCCCCAAAATAAGACACTGTCTTACATTTATTTTTTCTCAAGAAGACACACTAGGGCTTATTTTCAGGGGATGTCTTATTTTTATTAAGTATAATCCAACAATGGCTATGCAGATATGCTGCTTAGCCATGCCCATCACTATATCTTATTATCAGGGTAGGGCTTATATTTAACAAATGCATAGAAATCCTGCTAGGGCTTATTTTGGATGTAGGTCTTATTTTGGGAGAGACATGGTAAGCTGGATGCTCATGTTATAAGGATTTTAGTCGTGCAGGAAAAGAGTAGATTGGTGTGGTTTAGAATTGTCAGAGAAGTTGTCAGGGAGTGAATTTCATACTCTAGGCCAAAAAATGACATTTTCGTGAAAATGAGGCAAGAGTAAAACCATTGCGGTGGAAATGAAATTTTGGAGAGGTTAGCTTTGTAATTTTCTTTAATTTAGTACATCTAGGATTTAAGTAGTTATGAAACATAAGGATATAAGGGTCAATTAAGTAAGTTTTTGTTTTTAAGGAATTCAAATCTAGATAGATAGATATAGACAGATAGATAAATACCTGACAAATCATAAAAGTATGGAGACAATTGTGGGGCAAGAGGATGAGGAACTGACCCTATCAGACAGGGCAGATGTCAAGGATAAATAGGTTCATGTAAGGAACAGTAAATAATCTGAGAGTTCAGGATTAAATTGAAGCATTTAGGCAATTTGCAAGGGGAGAAAGGAAGAAATTATGAGTCACTTTGGATGGAAGAGGGGCCTTTGCAAGCGCCCTGACACATCAGATGCCTATTGGCTACTATGTATCATGACAGCCTGAGCTGATATCACAGAAGCTGCCCTGTTCTTACCCTCCTGCCAACCCGGTTCAGGTTGCTTCTAAATGGACATGGGTATAAGTTGAAATCCTTCAGAGGTGTGTGGGTGTGTGCACACGTGCACGCATGTACATGCAAGTAATTTGAATGTTTGTAGTAATTTTAAATGAAAATTAGTCCTACTGGAGAAATAAAATTGTTTACTCTCTAAATAACTTCTATTAGTCATTATTTTCCTTTATTGTGAACTTCTTATTGTAAATAATCATACATAAAGGAGTGACACACATACATATGTACTACGCATATGTGTGGTATGATTTTAAAAGATAATAAGATTAAGTAAAAGTAGCATCTCTGTATAAACCATTGCTTAGTGCATTTTGCATTGTTCTAAAGGAATAGCTGAAATTGGGTAGTTTATAAAGAGAAGGGATTGGTCTGGCTCAGATTTCTGCTATGTACAAGAAGTGTCTTTGTCTGGGGAGGGCTTCAGGGAGCTTCCAATCAAGGTGGAAGGAGAAGTGGGAATAGGCATGTCACATTGTCAGAGAAGGAGCCACAGAAAGAGAAGAGGGATAATAGTCTCTTTTAATCAAGCAGCTCTGATGGGAACTCAGAGAGCCATCAGCCTCAAGTTATCCATGAAAGACCAAGCCACATGACAGAAACACCTGCCAACAGTCTCCACCTCCTGATCAAATGCCAGCATGAGTTGTAGAGGGTACAAATAAACAAACTATATGTACCACCTACTTAAATAAACAGACTATATGTACCATTGTTTTATCTGAAGAAAATAAATGGAGAACATATTTGTTTTTGTTTAAACTGGATTACCTGTGATTATGAATTATGCAAATTATTATCTGGATAATTTAGTAGAATAAAAAAATTGATGACACAGAAAAAGAATTCCTGATTACATGTTCTAAGTCAGGCAGGAGGAGATGGAGTTATCACCCATGGAAAAGGAGCAGATCCAGGAAGTAGCACACAGAGTTTATGTAGGTTAACAGGCCAATGCAGAGGCCGTGGAGCAAACAATGTGTGTGTTTGTCTCCATAGTGGTTGAATTTTGTGGACTTTCCTGCTGATTGCTTGATTGAGAGAAGAAGATATTCAGAAAAAATTGAAAATGGGAAAGTTTGAAAAAAAATGAAAGCTGGGAAGTGGCCCCACAGAGGGAAACAGTGAAGGAATGAAGGAGAAGAGCACAGGTTTCTAATGGCATCTCAACACTCTTTTAAGTTTCCTGGCTATGAATTTTTTGTGAGTCCGTTAGTGTGGTTATGTTTTCTCTTCAAACCCTCCTGACATGTCTGCAGGTACAAAATAAACAAAATAAACACAAAGTATTATTGCCAAACGAGTACAATTAAACAAGGGAAATGAGAGTCTAGATAATGTTTCTTCTGAGCAAAGAATGGAGTAAGAGTCTGTGAAGGGTGAGCAACAAAATAAGAGGGTGGGATCGAGACATGGGAGCTGCATAGTTACTGGTAATAGTGTTTTGGAAGGAAGGAACTGTAAATATAAGAATTGAAGAGCAGAGAGTGAACACTTGAACTTAAGATAATAGAAGGATCATAACATTGGTCATTTTATATAAGGACACACCACTACTAACACCAAAACGATGGGGAAATTACCCTCGGGGTGAATAGTCAACCTAATTTTGAGTTAAACATAACTCTCAAGAGACAATGAAGAAACCAGCATATTTGATACATTTTCTAGGTGCCTACTGAAATCACCAAAAATTAACACCAAATTTGTACTGAAGGGAAGGTAAACTGGTGACTAAAATTGTCATAAATAAAGGAAAATAATCTAGTGTCGGTGAAAGAGAGCAGCACTGGATGAAGAGATATTGTTTGATGATACAAGATTTAAAGATGAGGGTTTGGGGAGGCAAGAAATGAAGGCAAAATGATTTGGAAGGGTAATGAGGAACATGATTCTTCTAGTTTGAGCCCAGCAGAAGGAGGGGTGGAGAAAATATAGACCCTCTAAGAAAACTCCAGGGAAATCAGTATCTTCAGAGAAAAGCCAGATTTCTATTTGGATAAAACACATTAAAAAAAATACTGAAGAAAAGAACTTGAAGATACAGGGGATTTCAGGCAAGATCAATTATGAATTGGAGGGGTTAGAATGGGGGAGTTTCAGTAATGGACGTACATACTATAAGAAAAGAAATAAAGTAGAAATTTGGAAATCTACAAATTCAAGGGATGGGATATTTGAAAGTACTAACAGTGGAGGGAGATGAGGAGAAAAGACAAAAACTTTATAAATAATAAAATGAGGACTAAGGGAAATACAGTTGTAACTGCATTTGGAGGAGCAAGAATAGAACAAAAATAGACAGTGGAAGGGAAGCTAAAACCAGAGAAGTTTAAACAATAAGTCTGCTCAGCCCGGGAACGTGCATAATGTTTTGGGATTAGTTACGGAGACCTTGATGGTGGTGTTGGAGAGAGTATCTCCCATGGGGGGGCTAGATGAACATACCACAGATAATCAAGGTAGAATGGAGGAAAAGAGTGGAAAAATCAAAGTCATTGCAATCCCCAGAAGATCTCCTGAGAATGTAAAGGAGACAGAAGCCATTAGGTTTTTCAAGAATCAAGAATATTATTGGGTGGTGCCTATGGCTCAAAAGAACACGGTGCTGGCCCCATATACCAGAGGTGGCAGGTTCAAACTCAGCTCCAGCCAAAAACTGCAAAAATAAATAAATAAATAAATAAATAAATAAATAAATAAAATAAAATAAATAAAGAAAGGAATATAATGTGGTCACCAGCTGTAATCTTGGTGCTGATGGATTTGGCAGCGAAATATGTACAATCGGGCAAATCATCATCAACACTTAGAAAGATGAAAAAAAACCTCTTAAAAATATTTCCCCTCTTACCCCTTGTAAATTGCTAAAACAACACTAAAATATTTAACTAAGTCTTTCACGAATATTCTACCTACATTTTCTGAACTATGGAAAACTAAGCTTTTTATGTTTTCTGTCACATAGTCCAGGACAACTGTTACTATTAGAAGATTTTAATATATAGGTCAAACGACTTTTTCCCCACTCATCGGTAAAAATTAGTTATTCTGTTGCTTGTCATACAGATGTCAAATTTTTAACAAGATAAATGCAGAATAATCAGATGCCGTGGTGTGCTCAGGAAATACAGGAGAAATCTAAGTGATGAGAGGATTAACACAGCTTAGTCTGTTTTGTGGTATTTGACTGAATGCTTCTCCTGCTTTGGAATTATTATTCAAAAGAAGCTAGGGAGAATTCATTCAAGAGAATTCGTACACCTGATGATTTTTTCCTCTGTAACTTTTCATATGTGTTTCAAAATAAGACAAATCTATCCTGCAAGTAAATAAAATTGTGGAAGGAAAATAAAGGGGACAATAAGCTTCAGAACAGAAACACAGAGCTTAAAGTACCACTTCGTGATGGTGGGAGCTGCGAGGCAGGGGGACGATGGGCTGATTCTCAAATGTGCTTCCTGCTGTTTTGAAGCAGCCTGCGGTTGACACACAGTACTTAGAGGTATCTCAGGAAATGGCTGAATGCTCTTCACCTGCTCTCATCTGCAGATTGTTTATGACCTAAATGATAGGTATATCTGACTGGGTTGCTATGCCTGGATTCGTGTGATTAAAAAAAATAGCCTGTTCTCTACTGTCACAGATTGTGTGACCTGAGAAACTTCTGCTGTTGATTTTCTGCTTATTTCTTACTCTGCATGATGGTGCTGTCCTGATTATGGGACATAGAATATGCCTGTATTCTATGTAGATGGCTGTCTTTGATTGTGTATTACAAGTTTGTTCATTTTCAGGGTAATTGTTGTTTGCACTAATTAGTTACCTACTTGCTTTATTGGGGAAGAAAATGCTGATGGTTTCAGAAACAGGAAATAAAAAAAACAATGGAAGATTCTATTATTTTCTCAATTTGATTAGAAGGACGTTGGTTAATTCACATACTATTATCAATTGTTGACTGATGGAGTTGTTTGGTCATTTGTAGAAAACAAATGAGGAAGTAAGACCGAAATTTGTAAAAAGTGGGCTTGATTTATTTTTTCATGCTTTTCTTATATTACCCTTTACTTGAATTTTTAAAATGTATTTATTTTTCTGAAATAGGCAAAGGCTTGGGGCACTGTGTGTTAAGGTAAAGAAAGTATGGCTCTTATCTCCCGTAGAAACAGAGTACTAATTAGTGACAACTCTTCATATGGATTTTACTAACCAGGAATTTTGAAAGAGGCTCTGTGGAGAATCTGTAGAAACCTGGGAACAGAGCTCATATTAACACATGGGGTCTTTACCTGCTCTTACAGAGATGCCAGAATGACAGCTCTCCTAAGTTAATGCTCCTTTGATGCCTTTCAAAGAATCTCGAAAAAAGTATGTAAGCCATGACCATAGAAGAAACCATAAAAGAAGTAATGAATTAAAATAAAATTAAATCTTCTTAATATTCTAGTGATACGGGATTTTTTTTCTTCCACTTAAAGGCTAGCTAGGCAAAGTTATTCACGAATAAAAGGTGTTTAATAGAAAGAACTTTTTCAGAGTTGGATGTCAAGAAAGGTGACAAATAATTAAAGGATAGATTTTCTAGGGTTGCCCCTTTCCTGTTGGGGATCCAGCCACAGTCATCCATTGTGTCATGTTCTAACTGGACTCTTTGCTTATTTTATTAGTCATTGAACTACGTGGTGGGTATAAATTAATGAGCAAACCCAGATATTTTTCATAAATTACTAAAAAAAAAAAACCTTTATGTAGTCCAGTTTAAAACCGTTATCAATGTTTGCATAGTAAATGTCTTTTTTGGCCACATAACCCTTAATTTGTGCAATTTAAAATAATTTTAATATAAATCTTTATTAAACCTCTTATAGATTTCACTTTCTATGTTTGTATATTAAATATTCATTATTGAAATTGAAAATTATTCAACAATTTTGTTTTTGTGCTTGTTGATAATGATAGCAAACAAACAGCAGAATCCATGGCATTTGATCTTTAGAAAGAAAGCAAAATGACCCACATGACACTTGAACAACAAGCTGGGGGGAGACCTGAATCCATCCAGGGCCACCCTGAGAACTGCCCTATGCTGGGACAGCTATAATTTCTGCTTATATTTTATTGGCCAGAACAAGTCACATGGTTAAGCAGGATCTAATGTGGTGAGGAATTACCAGGTGAATGCATGACAGTGGGACAGGATGGGGGCAAGTGAATAATCCAAAACAATATTGTCATATGCACAAGAGTGGAGACACTGAAACCAGGCCATAAATGTTTGATTCCTAACATTTCCTTTTACTATCTGGATGAGCTATTAAAAGTTACTTATCTCCTTTATAATCATTTTTGTCATCTGAAAAGTAGAAAACAAAAATTACTCATCTCATAGAGTTGTTTAGAGGATGAACTGATCTAACATAAGCACAACAAATAGAATCCTTCCTGAAACATTAGTGTGCTCTATATAAGTGCTTATTAAATAAATCTCCTGGATGGGGCACGTACTGCACACACACATATAAATCCATACACAACAAACATTTTATGGGTAATTAAATTCTTTTAGCAATACTTCCAAATTCTTTCTTATTAAAGCCTGTCCTTTATATGTCCGGAGTTGTAAACAAAAGACGGATTTGTTTTCTGGTTGAATCTGATCTAAGTTCTCATAAAGACAGCCCTGTGGCAAGTTTAGAAGCTCTACGTTAATAGTTAATATTATTTTTGAAGGTGTTATACAATTTTATTGCTATTTACAATAAAACTGCAAACACGAACTCTGCAGTATTTTTGTATCGTTCCATCAAAGTATCATGTTACGATTAAGGATACATTTTAGAAACATAAGCTACTATGGGAAAGGAGCTTCTATTACTTGATAAAACGTTATTGACACCCAAGGTTATTACTCTGACTCAGATCAGGAGTCTAATCGCCTACCTCTAACATCTCCCCTTGAATATTCCCAGCCACCACCCTAAGTGTGAACAGGCTGAACTCATGATATTCTTGACAAACATCTAGTTGTATAAGCAAAATCATAATGAGTATGTGTTACAACGCCGTATCCTATTACCGGATTCGTCATACCTCTGAGCCCCGTCATTCTGCTCTTAACTCTGTGTCAAGTCTTCCCTGCTCATTAGTCTTAGCCACATCTCTCCCCTAATGGCTGCAATAATATAATGACTGGTACCCACATCTCCTGTCTCCACCTAAGATCTTTCCACACATACACAAATATTGCAAACACTGATGCCTGAATATTTTAACACTGAATATTTTAAATTGCCTATTGAGCTATCTGCTTTAGCTTCAAATTACTTCTAGCATGTCTGATAAGGACCCGACCTAAGTCTTTACATTAACGTCCTGTTAGAGTCGCCCCGACTCTCTGCATCAACCACGCCACCCTTGTTTACCTCACTACATGCACCGGGCCAGGCACTGCAGCTGTGGGAAATTTGTCTGAATCACTTTTCCACCCCATCCATTGCTTTCTATCATTCTTAAATCTCAATTCCATTAATCCTTCCTCAGGCCTCTTCAAAGACCTCCTTGATTAGGTCAGATTCCTTATTTTCAGCTCTCACATAGCTGTTATGTTCCATTCAGAGCCTTCAGAATGCTGATTTTGCTTTGAGCACTGTCAGTGCCGTCCCCAAGGAAGCAGGCCAGACGGTGGATTGTAAGCGCGAAGCTTGCAGGAGGTTGGCCTTCCCATGAGTCCAGGAAAAGGCCCAAGCACCTTCTTCACCTGCTATTTATTGAGAACAGACATCCCTCCCCCGAGCCCCACCCCCTTCCCTGGAGTTCTGCAGCTGATCAATTTCCAATTGCCAATGTCTGTTCCTTAATGTCCAGTAACCGACACTTTGTCACCTCAAACCTACTGTCTCGGTTCTTTCTATGTAGGTTGCTACATAAGTTGTTACTAAATATGTTGTTACATAAGCGGCTACACATCCTCTTACATAGGTTGCTACATATTGTGTTCCTTGGGTAACTACAGAATACTTACTTGATATCTGTCTCTGCAATCAAGTCTCAGCTCTGAGTACATGAGTTTGGTTTTGTTCTTCTTGTTGACTTTTGTTTCTCTAGAATCAAGCACAGGGGCTGTGGTAGGCACTTGATGAATGTCTAATGAGTTCTTAGTCCATACCTAAATTTCATCACCTAAATTAGGCAAGCGAATTTAGATTAGAAAATATACGAAAAAATAATTAATAAAGAGCTGCATGTAGGTTGTGCTTTATGAATGTAATTCATAATTGAGAGTACCTAAAATTCATAAAATCACTCACTCAATTTAAGAAGAAAAGATAGGTGGAGTGTGTGAAGAGAATAGTCACAACAGGACAACTTACCCCCACCAGAGCTATTCCATTTACTATTTCCTGCTCTATTGATCTGAAGATCCAACCTATTGCTAAAGGTGGGAAAGAAACTTGCTGGAGCTGAAAGAGACCCAATGCACCTGCTGCTAATGGAGATTAAAGCCAGGTACAAGGAGGTTTAAAATTTTTTCTTTCAGGTATGAAAAATAGTGGTGAAATACAAGGAAATTTTCATATTTGCCATAAATTTTACCAAATATTTATTATATATATTCTTTGGAGGATCTAGATATTTGTTTAAGTATCTGTGAGATATTTTAGCATAAAGAAAAATGTATTTGTGCTATATGATTTATGAAAATAATTAGTACAGAGTTATGATACTAGCACTGTTTATTAGCTACTTACTAATGTGTTCTTGCTGTTTATCTGGTTTCCACACCCTCAGCTTTCCTCTAAACTCACTAAAAATCTGTGCTTTCTCCTTTTCACTTGTATGAAATCTTACGTATTAGTCTTGCTTTGATTTATTCTTCTGGGTCATTTATTCTTCAAGATATAATTGAAAATGTATTCAGGTTTGACTGCTTGTCAAAATATTTGAGTTTTATTCGAACAGGAAACATGTAAATATGTTCTAAGAAAATACTAAAAATATATTAGTATTCTTATTCGAAGCTGAAACTGTAGACTCACATTATTTAATCCAGGGAATACTCGTATATTCTTTAGTCATAAAAATAGTTAAGGTAGTAACCACAAATCACTTTTGGAATGTTATGTTATATTGCCTAAATGTGTCTATGAGAGCAAGTCATATATTCGCTTATACATAAAAATAAGTGGTAAAATTACATGTTTTTATCACTATTTAAAAAATAAAATTTCAATCAGGCACAGTGGCTTATGCCTGTAATCCAAACACTCTGGGAGGCTGAGTTGGGTGGATTGCTTGAGCTCAGGAGTTTGAGACCAGCCTCAGCAAGAGCAGGACACTGTCTCTACTAAAAATAGAAAAACTAGCTATAGTGGGCAACTCTAGTCTCAAATACTCAGGAGAGTGAGGTAGGAGGATTGCTTGAGTCCAAGTTTGAGGTTGCTGTGAGCTATGATGCCATGGCACTCTACCCAGGGCAACAGAGTGAGATTCTGCCTCAAAAAATAAATAAATAAAAATTTATACATCTTTTAGAAAAATAAAATTACCCCATGAGGGTTGGGTAATGTTAGGCATTAAAGATGGCTGACTGAATAAATTAAGCATATCACAGAGAATGTGATATAAATAAAGCTGAACCAATTAACCAATCAAAAAATCTACGATGGTGACCTGTCTTTGCATGGACATAAATAAACTGCCTCTTCATTCCTGCAGACTTTCACTGTCGTCTTAGGTAAATGCCTTTCCATAGCCTGGTGTCCCAAAGCATCATCATTTGGGGACCTGCAGGTGGAATATCTTAATGAAGTCCAATACAATTTCCAGTATTTTAAAGTACAAAAAACACTATATGGAGAGATCAAAGTCCTAGGTTCAACCCCTTGTGCTACTCATTACCAGTATGAGTTCAGTTCACAGTGATTTATCTTTAAAATGAGAAAAAAAAATCAATTTATAATATACAAAACTATAAGGGGGAAAGTAAGATGATATACATGAATGATCTATGGAAATTATATGAAACTAGTAAATTTTAACATTTAATCATTCCTTTAATTTTTACTATCATTATTTTTGTTCTGTTATCAACTAGCATAAATAACTAGCTATGTCTACCCACCCTAATCACTGTGGACCAAAACTTATTTTATTATAGATCATGATTTTAAATTAGTGGACATGACTTTCATTTTTAAAAGACTGGTATCATGAATTATGACAAATCATTATTAATTAACTCTAAGAAACATTACAAGAAGGTGCACACCAGATGACACAGTCCTTGGCCCACAGCGGGAGGTCAAGGTCAACTTCTCCGCAGCTGGTTTCTCCTCCACATTCTCTACATGAACAGTCGAATTACAGCTCTC